>RCHF01000622.1:0-29574 GCA_003987895.1 Neonothopanus nambi | reverse complement strand
GTACGACTTTGCCCGGTAAAATTATCTCGGAGCGCCATCACCATTAGGTTTTCCCTGCCAACTTCGCACCATTGTTCACTGGTTGCAGGCCACACCTCAGCGCATTGATCCACCAGCTTGTCGCTTACTCTGCGTAGACGTTTGGCATGTTGCTGCCAATGGGCCTTGGGCAACGAGTCATCATATGGACCACAGAGTTCGTCTGCCAGCTTATCATATTTCTCTCTAGGAATGAAGAACCCGAAGCATTTCTTCAAGGGACGAAAGCAACTCCGTGGTATATCTGACACTGACGAAGTCGACGATAGCATTTTAGCTACTGTAACTGCAAGACAGTCAGCTATGCGGGTCAAATCTTTGCAATAACGACGTACATGTGTTATTCTTGGACTGGCTAGGCCTGGTGAACGGGCTCGATATCTTGTTTCTTTCATATAAGTAAAAAGCCAAGATATGGCGAAGTGGCGTCTACATGAAATTCACGCGCTTATAATTTTGTATCGCGTAAGCATCCTGGCTTTCTTTCAACCACAAGCTTCGCTTGCCCGTGCCTATGGCACGGGGGCGGCAGACCTTCGGCCTGCCGAAGTTGCTTAGGTAAGTATTATCTAATCCAGCGTGCGAAAGACCCAGATATTTTCTACACAGTAGCACCGGTCTGTCAAAAAAATATTAGCATATCACCGTTTTAACAGATATTGAATACAATTTCCAACTTTGATAACTTTTAGCAGGATTGAAGAATATCAAAACTCACACGATTACAATTTTATTGATAATAAATCCTGGCCAAATATTAAAAGTCCCTCCTCATGTGACATTATCCCAAATCAGCTTCGCTCCAGGCTGTCCGCTTGCTTTGCCCTCTTATTGCCTTTTCTGGCTTCCTTATATCACCGAAAAAGAGAGCGAAAAATATATATATTTATATAGTAGAAACTGAGCATACTACAAGCAGGGTACATTAAATATTTGGGTTTAGCAAGGTGGCCAACAGAGCCAATCTGGGCATTCTGGAAGCCTGGACTGCTCCTGCTTGCTGGGGCCTCGGGCTTGATGCAGCACTGAATCTGGGGCTCATGAGGTTGATGCCCTCATTTCCATGCCATGACAGACCTGGCATTGGGCTCGCTATCATCTCGTTCTGTAATCCTGCTCCCACAGCCTGTCCTGGTAAAGAGTAAAAAGCATCAGAACATAAGATATCATTCAATCGACTCCCCATGTACTTTGAGAAGAATTCCATGGGATGTGTGTTCTATTCACTCCATCCACGAATTGATTCTCCAAATCATCCTCCTCCTCTTGCTGATTTTGCCTCTGTGAAGTTGATAGTGGCATCGACATGAGACGGGCTGATGGTAGCGGAGTTGACGGCACTGATGGTAGCGGAGTCGATGGGACTGATGATAGTGGAGTTGACGAGACTGACTTTGGTGCCAACAAGCTGCCAACAGGTCTAGACGGCACAAAGGACCTCTGTGGCATATCTTCCTGTACTCGCAGGAGGTCTGGTAAGTTGTCATGCGGGAATCTCTCCTTTTCTTCTGTGATGTACTGCCCAAGAGCCCTAGAAGACCGAAGATTAGATGGTAGCAACCAAGAAAAGACCTTCGGCCTGCCGAAGTTGCTTAGGTAAGTATTATCTAATCCAGTGTGCGAAAGACCCAGATATTTTCTAGTATAGGACAAGCTTAGCTTGACCCGTGCCGAAGGCACGGGTGGGGGTTATTAACCTGGGTGATCATGTCATACAGTAATGGGATACATTCAGTGATCATGTAGTCTTAAGCAGTACTTCTGGATATACTATGTTTTGTGTTATACACTCTTCTTCTCCCTAAAGAGACTATCAGCCATCTGTATTACTTAGAAATTGTAATAAGTATTACCTTCAGGAAATAGAACCTTTATGTGTTGACTTGAGGTGTAGTGTGACAGTGCAACATAAAGCTGACCATGTGTAAAGACAGGAATGTGGAGATCTGAGCCAACATGGTCCACTGATTGTCTCTGCAATTTGTTGATTGACATTGCAAAGCAAAGTCATACTGGAAATTGCTGATGTTTCAAAGTAAAGGGTAAGTCAAGATTAGATGGTGTTAGTGATACAGGGGATAAATGCTGTCTTTTCAACAAAGTCACCTCCCATATCTGGATCTCTAGTACAGGGCCAGTGACTCTGGTTAAAATTCCTCTGGTACCATTATAGAGCCCCTGAGAAGGACCCAGATTTCTCAAAAGCATAATAGGAGTTCCAATCTTTAGCCTCAATTTTGAAAGTAGGAGGCAAGAGCCTTTTATTGAATTGAGAAATTCTGTGGGATATTGAAAATCACTATCTGCCTCTTCCTCTATAACTGCAGAGTCTGCACTATGGAATACCATCTCATCTCCAGAAAAAGAGTCTAAATACATATGATTCAGTTCATCTACACTGTCATTCTGGGCAGAGAGTATAGTGCATTTGAAAAACCAATCATCATTATTATGATTGGGATGGACTAAATCTAGCCCTATATAGATAGCAGTAATCAAGGAAGCTGGAGTATCACCACACTTCATTGAAGGATCTAGCCTGATTTTGTTTTCTGAATCTGTTTTTGGTGCAGTTCCATGTCCAACTTTGAGTAGCCATTCTGCATACTCCTGGTGTTCTAGTGTACTGGTCTCTAGCTACTTATTATGCTTTGAATGCAGGACCTGTATTTCTCTCCAAATCCTTGAGTGCTGTATGCATTGGCCTGCAATCTGTTCATGGGTTCCCTTAGGGAGTTAGCTGATATTGACAATTATTGAAATTCAGTCTGAAAAGGTGGTGAGAAGGAGCAGCTTTCTGCTCAGTGTGCAGATTGAATGGAATTGGTAGTCCATGCTGATGATGTTGAGGTGTATAGTGCATCTGAGGACTATTCATCTCTCTGGATGATCTCTCTCACTCATGCTCAGCATTATGCTGGTACCAAGGTGTTGTTGGTGGTGTTTCTCTATTATGATGAGCCAGGTAAAAGAGAAGCTTAAAAGTAGCCAAGGGTCTTACATATGAAGCAGTTGTAAATTGAAACTTATAAGAAATAAAATGTTGATACTGACAGATGTCATGAGAGTAATCATGAATACACACCAAAGAAGAATTCTATTCTCTTCTCAAACAAATTCTCCTATATTTTTTTTTCCTATATAGGCCTTCTATATGTATTTCTTCAGCAAAAGTTGATATTTCAACTATGACAACAAAACACTAAAACCTACATGAATAATTTCAAGTCATAGTAGACAGACAGAGGAGTTGGAGGAAGAAAGAGAAAAAAGACACTGGCCATCGATCATAGCTCATCCCTGGTGGCCTCAACGTTGCAGAAACTCGAAAATAGACTGCCTCGATGTGCAGGGAACTTGAAATAGATTGACTGTTGCCGGATTGCCAGATGCGCTACTGTTTTAGGTGATGGTGCCGTTCTGCTGGCCTAAATCAAAACACTACCGCGTTTAGAGCTAAGTCCGCTTAGTAAATATATTATCTAATTATTAGTAAGCTTTGGGCGTGCTAAAAGACTGAGCTATTTTATAGTATAGGACAAGCTTAGCTTGACCCGTGCCTTTGGCACGGGCAGGGGTTATTACTTGGGTGATTGTATTAAAGAATTAAATACAGTAATAGGACACATTCATAATGATCATGTAGTCTTACAGCTGTTTGCAAAAACCTTGACAGTAGGGAACCTTGACAGTAGGGCAACATTGTGTGATGTATATATAGAATAATAAGACTTGGAAAAATAACTCTCAGCCAGCCTCAGCCCAAGCTCCACCTGTGAGTGAGCTGGTCCTTCTACTAATGACATTATATGACATGGCTACAGAAGAGATACAAAAGACAAAAAAGCTGTAAGAAATCTCTAAGTCAGTTCAACTTTTTGTTCTATATATACATTACTTCATCTTGCCTTACTGTCAAGGTTTTTGCAAACAGCTGTAAGTACTTCTGGATATACTACAATGAATCTGCACTCCACTTTGCTCCATTAGGATTTGTAATGTTTTGTGTTATACACTCTTCTTCACTTTCTAAAAAAGAGATTATCAGCCATCTGTATTACTCAGAAATTGTAATAGGTATTACCTTCAGGAAATAGAACCTTTATGTGTTAACTTGAAGCACAGCATGACAATGCAACATAAAGCTGACCATGTGTAAAAACAGGAATATGGAGATCTAAGCCAACATGGTCTACTGATTGTCCCTGTGATTTGTTGATTGACATTGCAAAGCAAAGCCATACTGGAAATTGCTGATGTTTTAAAGTAAAGAGTAAGTCAAGATTAGACAGTGTTATAGTGGTGTGGGGAGAAATGCTGTCTTCCCAACAAAGTCACCTCCCAATATCTGAATCTCTAGTACACAGCCAGTAGCTCTGGTTAAAATTCCTCTGATACCATTGCAGAACCCCCAAGAAGGATACAGATTTCTCAAAAACATAATAGAAGTTCCAATCTTTAGCCTCAATTTTTGAAAGTGGGAGGCCAGAGCCTTTCATTGAATTGAGAAATTCTGTGGGATATTGAAAATCACCATCTGTCTCTTCCTCTATAACAGCATAATCTGCACTGTGGAATATCATTTCATCTTCAGGAGAAGAGTCTAAACACATGTGATTTTGTTCATCTACACTGTCATTCCAAGCAGAAAGTATAATCTGTTTGAAAAACCAATCATCATTATGATTATTGGGATGAACTACTAAATCTAGCCCTAGATAGATAGCAGTAATCAAGGAAGCTGGAGTATCACCACACTTCATTTAAGGAACTCACCTGATTTTGTTTTCTGAATCTGTTATTGGTGCAGTTCTGTGTCCAACTTTGAGTAGCCGTTCTGCATACACTCAGTTCTCTGGCACACTGGTCTCTAGCCACTTATTATGCTTCAAATGCAGAACCTGTATTTCTCTCCAAATCCTTGAGTGCTGTATGCATTGGCCTGCAATCTATTCACAGGTTCCCTTAGGTACAACAGACAGTATTTGTTGAAAGTCACCTCCAAATACCACTGTTACACCACCAAAGGATTTGTTTGGCTCTGAACATATCCTTCAGAGTCAGATCAACAGCTTCCTGACAAAGACAATCTTGCATAGGAACTTCATCCTAAATTATAAGTCCAGTCTGTTGTAGCAGCTCAACTAAGAGATTTTGTTTTTTAACTGCACACAGTTTTCCATCAAACATCTGAATTGCAATTTTGAAGGTGGAATGTGGAGTTCTACCTCCCAGTAGTAGTACACACAGAACAATCTTTTTCTCTGCACATAATTCATAACATAGTGTATTATAGCAGAATGTCTTGCAAGTTCCAGCAGGGCCATGCAAAAAAGAAAAGTTGTGGATTATGTATTTCTTTAGCAGAAGTTGATATTTCAACTATGACAACAAAATACCAAAACCTACATGAATAATTTAAAGTTGTAGTAGACAGACAGAGGAGTTGGAGGAAGAAAGAGAAGAAAGACACTGGCCATCAATCATAGTTCATCCCTGGTGGCCTCAATGTTGCAGAAACTCGAAAATAGATTGCCTCGATTGTGCAGGGAACTCAAAATAGATTGACTGTTGCCGGATTGCCGGACGCGCTACTGTTTTAGGTGATAGTGCCGTTCTGCCGGTCTGAATCAAAACACTACCGCGTTTGGAGCTAAGTCCGCTTAGTAAATATTAGAGCTGCCGCAATTCGATTCAGGATCGGGGCTTTGACTCGAATTGAATTGAATTGATTCCGTATATAGTAATGATTCAATCCTAGACTCGATTTTACCATATCGTGTGATTTTCTGACTGAGTTTCAATAATTCTCATGTAAGCAGCAGCTGCCGGATCTGCCGTCGTTATCTCTGTCTCTATCCACGACCGTCGATGCGACTGGGGCCACCGCCTTTGTGCGTTCACCGCGCTAGTTGTTATATACCCGCCGGAGGAATGTCACACGACATATGTTGATTGTATTCAACAAGTCGGTCGATCGCGACGCGTTCGTCACGTTTTGTGTGTGTCAGGAGGGTATAAATGAGGTTGGGAAGATGGTGTATATTCGTTCTTGACCGAGCGTTAGGCTCCCATGTCTCAACACTACTCTAATTCTGAATGTCTTAATTGCTCCCAGCCACTCCTTTCATGTCAATGCAATGTGCAACCCACTCTTTCATCATCACCTCTTACACCTCACCCTTCACGGCCTCCTGTGAACTCTTCTCAATACACATTTCCTTCACCTTTGTATCCTCACTCTAATATTCCTCATCTACCCTACTTATATTCATTTAATCCACTTGCACCCTCTTATCCACAGTATCAAATTCATACCTCACATCCAAGTCCATCACAGCCTCAAACTCGATCCAACCCTCATAACATACTCCATGATTCCACTGACCAGGTCAATAGAGAGCAGGCAATCATGCCTATTTCTGCACCCAATCAAGCTTCCAAAAAGAAACGTTCCAGAGGTAATAACGGAGCTGGAGGAACTACATGCTCTAAACGTCCTTGTACAAATGGAACGACCGGTGGAGTTGGAGGTGCTGTCACAACTTCGACTACTTCATCTGGCTCACTTCCTGTGCCGACATCGAGTACAACTCAGCCCGCATCGTCTCCTCACTCTGCTCCAGTGTTGACTTCTACAAGTACATCCCAATCTACATCACAAAGCGAGACAATTATACAACCTGCAGCTCATGGTGTCGGTCCCGTCGTGCAAGATGAACACTCCCGGCCTCAAGCTTTATGTCCTGGTTCTCATTTTGGCTCTTTGGTCTGAGAAGCAAGAGAACATGGGAACGACACACGAAGTAACACTGCTTCGGATGTTTGGTACTTTGTGCGAGCGTTAATGACTGAGGATAAGCCTGAGACCCTACCTGAGGTGGAACCGACTTCGAAGGTTCGTCCGAACAAGGACAAGTACCCATTTCTTGGTTGTCGTTTGTGCAAGTACGTTTTTGTGTACTGATTATCTTGCAAAAGTTCTGACTCATTTCCATATTTGAAAGGGACCATTGGCAGACATGGTCGAATCATGCCAGCTGCCACAGCACTATCCAATGACACCTGCAGGAGCATCACGGTTCAGTTTGGACCAATACTGTGATTTTGCAGGAGCTCAAGGGATGGAAGGAGGTGATCAGGACGTCATCAGGTGCGGGAGAATATAAAGAAGGTGAACGTCCTGCGTTTACAATGACTGGATTCTATGAGCTACTGGTGAGGTGGTTTGCGGTGGATGATCAGGTCGGTATTTCTTCTTTTGTCTGTAATTGCATCTCATATCTAATTTATTTTCCGAAGGCTATGTATACATTAGAGTGTCCCAAACTGCGCGCTCTTCTTCTCTATGTTGGTGTCAATACCTTGAACTCGGACAAAGACATTCCACATCGCACAAAGCTCGGAGAGCTCATTGTTGAACGCTTTCTTATTGAATATCAAGCATTAATTGACCGCATTAAGGTATGTACATGATAATTACTCATAGGTTCAGGTAGTTTAAGTGTCATTCTCCAGAACTCAGCTGGGCGGGTGTCATTTACAAGTGACGTTTGGTCACGCGTTGACCTGTCCTCTCATCTCACAATCACAGCTCATTATCTTGCATACACCCCCGAAGGAAACCTTGTACTTTGTTCAGAGCTGGTGGCCTTCCGTGCTCTTCAGGGATCACATACTGGCAGCAATATAGGCGAGGTAATCTTACAGGTCATTCAAGACATTGGGTGTTTAAACAAGGTGAGCTTGCTTATTCAAGCCTACAGAAATATTAAGACTGTGGTAGATTGGTGTTATTACTCTAGACAATGCCTCAAACAATGATACAATGATGTTGTCAGTGGTGGACAAGTTGACTGAGTTAGGCATACCATTTGACAAGGTTGGTAACCGTATTCAGTATGTTTGACTCTACCTTTGAACCCTGGACTGTACGTTAATATTAGCGATTTAGCTGTTTTCCTCATGTGGTCAATATTGCTGTCAAAACCGCTCTCAAGTCTATGACCCACATTTCATTATTTGATCCGGAACTGGACCCTAGTGGCGAGATCGAGGATTTAAGTCTGCTCAGTGCTGAGATCTCGGGGTTCGATGACGAGTATGACATGGTGCTCAAGAGCGATGTCATTAGTGTTGCTCGCTGAATTGTTACTGCGTGTCGCTCCTCTGGCCAGCGCCGAGAGAAGCTTCAGAGTGCCATTAGAGAGATCAATTCAGAACTTCCTGCTGCGCAACATTTGGCAGCAGTCCAACTTCTCCGTGATGTGGAAACGCACTGGTCATCGACATACCTTATGATTGATAGGTTACTTTATCTCAATGCTGTGAGCTTGCTCCTTTTTTTCATACACATTGGAGCTGAAATTTTCTACGAAAGGCTGTCAACAAGCTTCTTACCAATGAGCCGGATATAGCACTACCTTTAACGAGCATGGAGCTTGAAGTGCTTCTCGACATCAGACACCTTCTTCAATTCCCTCACCATGTCCAGGAGATCGTCTCATCACAAAAAACCCCAACTCTCTTGGTTGTCCTTCCCATTTATGAACAGCTTGTTGACTTCTTGAAACAGTTAAAGGTTGAGCTTCCAAAACTCACAATTGCGATTCACGCAGCTGTTGCAAAGCTTGAGGAGTATTTAACAAAGTCACGGGCGACCAAGCTTTACGTTCTCACTATTGGTATACTTTTCCCACAGTGTATAGGTCAATTTTAGCTCACTTTCCGGTTACAGTACTAAATCCAACTATCAAATTCAAGTGGCTGAAAGAGCACTGGAGTAACGAAGACTACCAACAAGCATGGCAAACAGTAGCTGATACAGTAAGTGTATTCACAATGCTTGATAGAGCACAAAGTTACTGATGATATACCATCTAGATGCTCGAGTTCCAAGAGCAGCGTCGTTGTGACAGATCTACACCTCTGCCAGTGATTCCCACTGCTCGACCTCTTCGGCGGACAGTCTCAACTGGTGTGGCATCAGCTTCGGCATCTGCGCTCGGGACTGGTATGGCAATGTTTGCAAAGCTACCAGTCCGGCGTACACGCTCTGAGCCCATGGCAACCCAATCCAACCTGGCAACTTCGGAAGCGGTAGTCGAAGCTCAAACACAAAACTCGGCAACAGCAGAAGAGATAGAAGCTCAAGCTCAGGAAAAAGACAAGCAAACTGTGGAGGCTGAGATTGCGTTATATGAAAAGGACGGCTTGATCGAGGGTGAGGAATTGGAAAGGTTTGACATACTTCGGTTCTGGCAGGTAATGATTCTCCTTCACAGTTCTTTCGTTATTTAAAGCTGATTGTATTCCTTAGGGCCATGAAACAAAGTATCCGTTGCTGTTCAAGATTGCTCTAGATGTTCTTCCAGCACAGTCATCAGCAGTCCCATGCGAGCGCGTCTTCTCTTCCAGTAAAGAAACTGACGCCGTTCGTCGTTCATCAATGGGTCCACTCATGATGGAGATTCTTCAAATTCTCAAGTTCATATACCGCAATGACCGCCTATCTTTTACTGAAGACTTAGTTGCTACAGAAGCTGAGCTTCTCGTTCCGGATGTTGACCCAGAAACCATAGACTTTCTCGTCTCTCATGGGCAGATTGAAAAGCTTCTCGACCTTTTAGATACGTCACATGCTAATACTAGTACTATTACCACCTATTCAGTATAATGTTATATTAGTTTCTTCAACATAGTACAAGTCTATAATCCTTTAGATGTCTATCCTCTGCTAAGTCACTCACATTCCCTGAAACTTAAGTCTGTATACTACGAAGGGCCCTGTGAAGTGTGCCGGTGTGCCGAATGTGATTTATAAACAATTCAAATCGATTTCGACTCGTTTCTATGCCAGCTCGAATTGAATCGTCATTTCGATTAAAAATTTCGCTTGTGAATCGAAATCGAATTGAATCGGCTCGCGGCAGCTCTAGTAAATATATTATCTAATTATTAGTAAGCTTTGGGCATGCGAAAAGACTGAGCTATTTTATAGTATAGGACAAGCTTCGCTTGCCCGTGCCTACGGCACGGGGGCGGCAGACCTTCGGCCTGCCGAAGTTGCTTAGGTAAGTATTATCTAATCCAGCATGCAAAAGACCCAGATATTTTCTAGTATAGGATTAGCTCTGTTTCATCCGTTAATTTTCAGTTGGAGGATAGGAATTCTTCTGCTGCTTTGTAAGTGTGCTAGTATACTTCCCTTCTTTCTCCTTGAACCTGACTATTCCAGTTCAGTGAAATTCCTATAGCCCTTGGTTGAGTCAGTTGCACCTGTTCAGTATATTGGAGGAGGAGGAGGAGGAGGATGAGGAGGAGAAAATCAGTGCATCACAGCTTGTCTTTTTCCTTTTGTGTTACTAACCCAACTACCACTGTGACCTGGTCAACAGTCTGGCGGCACCAAACACAGCTAGAACAGCAAGTCTGCACGCAGCTAGGAAAGGTTCGTATGTGTATATATTTTTTTCTTATCAACGACTCCTTACTGATTATCCTGACATGGTGTTGTGTAGTAGCTAGGGCTCCGCTGTCGAAGAGGGTTGTGAATTTGAGTATATAGTGTAGCTGTCATGTATGTATGTATGTAGTATGAGAATATATGATTTTAGCAACTTTCTTTTCTCAGGCGGTGCACGGTATTAAGCAAATTAAATGAGTATAGCAAGGTAAGATGAGCAGTATAGCCTAGTATAGCCAAAATATCGACGAGAGGAAGGCCCAGTATAGGATGAGTATACACTACATATAGGCTGTATAAGTTGGCCTATACAGCTACATAGACCCCCCCTTTAGGCTATACACCTGACCGGGTGTATAGGAGGTATATTTGTCTAGGGCTATATGTACTATACACTGGCTACATGGTTTGGAAAGTACTGATGCACCATGTACAGATGCATGATATCTTTCTCCACCATAATCTACTGCCCCATACTCATCCAATCATTTGACACTTGAAGAACTTCTATGCGAGTAGTCAACCCCCTCTTCTTGAAACTCTAGTGTCATAATCAATTTAGCCCCAGCACTGCATCCAAAGATACTTCAAGCTCGTATTTCAATGATTCAGTACAATCATGGCGCACCATAAATAAAATCAACTCGACTACTTAGTACATGATCACCTAGCAATAATACTCTCATTGTTTGCACTCAATGTGAATGAAAGTAGATCATATCTTGCACTGGAGTGCACATTGAAATGCTGCCACTTTACTGGAAAGGTACATTGGGGTCAAGTTGGGGTGCCGCCGCTCTACTGGAAAGGTACGTTGGGGTCAAGCTGGGGTGCTTCCGCTCTACTGGGAGGGTGCGCCGGGGTGACGCCACTGTACCAAAGGGTTACGCTGGGTGACGCTGGGTGACGCCACTTTACCGGAGGGTTATGCTGGGTGCTGCTACCTTGATGGGAGGGTACGCTGGGGTGCTGCCACTTTGCTGGAGGGGTACGCTGGGTGCCGCCACTTTACTGGAGGGGTACACTGGGGTGCCGCCACTTCATTGGAGGGGTACGCTGGATGCTGCTACTATGCTAGGAGTGTACACCAGGGTACGCTAGGGTTCTGGGACTTTACCAGGAGGGTGTGCTGAGGTGCTGCCATTCAAGTACAAGGGTTACGCAACCTCGTGCCATACGTGTTTTCTTTCTCTTGCTCCTCCACCTTGCCTTCGTATACATCTCACATGAACCTAACCTCAGGAGCGTGTTCACTGCTGTCGATGTGAAATTTGGACATGACATGAACCTAACCTCAGGAGTGCGGCATGCTAGTATTGTTGACAAGAACTTGGCCCCAATATTCGGACACAACATGAACTTGACCTCAGGAGTGTGATAGCGTCAGCTGTGATGGCCAAGAGGTACTATCAAGTGGTAGGTGGGTAGGTAGGTATATTGACCAGCTTGGGCCCAGTGGAAACTGAAGACGGTGCCTTGACCAGGGTATACAATGGTGTTGAGCGCTGGTGAAAGCTTAAAATTTAGAGTTTTGTACAGTTTACTGAAAGGGATTCAATTTCATGAGTGCCGTTGGGTATGACAGCTTGTAAGTGAACAATAACGATAGGCATAGATACGCTTAAATAACATTGGTCCCGCTGAGAGTTCCGCTACTATGATGCTGAAGTGACGCTGAAGTGACGCCGAGGTGCCGCTGAAGTGACGCTGAAGTGCCGCTGAGGTGCCGCCGGGGGGTTACGCCAAATGCTAAGGGCCCAGTACCAAATGCGACACCATCCCAGGGAATACGAACACCGTAAGGACTTAAGATATAGCTGTATATGGGCATCACCGAGATTAGGAGGGGATTGAAGAGCGTTGATCGAAAGGAGGGGCAAAGAGTCTCTACGGACTGCATGTAAGAGTCAAAGGATATGATGAGCGAGTGGGATAGGGAGTATACGAGAAAAGTGAACACACATAGCAAAATGTACCGACAGCTATAGTCCCAAACATACTCATGAGGATAAGTTATGGGGTGAACGCTCTGAGAAGTGCACATAGAAACACTGCGAGGCCTAAGAACCATCGATACACCACTGAAGATCTGTTCCTGCCTTCTGTCTCAACTCGAGAGCAGCGTATGAAAAACGCGTTGTGACTTAGCTTCTATTCAAGAACAAACTGTGAAAAGTCGCAGAAATTTGTTCTAGAGTCAGATTAGCTTGTAGGGTGGGATTACATAGGGCGTGAAATGCACGAAGATGAATAGTTGGGAAGGAAGATTGAGTGGGAGGAAGAAGCTGAGTAGAACGGTGAAAAGTGAACTAATTAGCTCAAGTTGAAATTGCTGAAAGTGAAGACGAAACTCACGCAGAACCCATAGTATCTTTGATTTCTTTTTCTTGTTGACCATGCATTGATTCAAAGTTTAACGTCTCTTGCTCTTGTTTCTCTCCCACTTCTTTTACCCTGTCAGATGAAAATACCTTTGTCTTGACTAAGTCTGAGGTTAGCGGCGTAGTTTGTGCTACAGCGTTCATGGCTGCCAACGATCTGAGGGGCAACATGAGGTCGAGGAGGTTGGAAGAAGATTCAAAAGTAGTTCTATTGTGCAGTAGTTGGATAGTAGTTTCATCATCGTATCCACTGGCGAGCATCAAAGGGAGGTCAACGTTGCCAACGAGTTGAACGACGAACCCTCGTTCCCACGTTTCTAGAAGCGTAGAATTTCGGACCGCTCGGGCCGAAACGTGGCTCTATTTCGACTATACGATTTCTTTCTTCCTTCTACCTTCTTTTCTTTTCAGTTCCAACGTTTCAACAAATGCATTGAACAGAACCTAGGCCTTATCGATGGTAAATGTTTCAGCCGTTCGGTTTTGGTGCTGTCGGCACCGTGACCATCCTCGGAATAACCTTTCGTCAATCAGTGTTCAAGTTTTTTCTCCTTTCGCTCCTGCCCAAACGTTCTGCATTCCAGTAGGCTCTAAAGTGAAAGGTGGCAGCGAGAGAAAGAAAGAGGCTCAGCTGTAGCTGTAACTATAATGCATTAATCATAGTTGTCAGTCTTAGGACCATAATGCATTATTTAGGACTAAGTAGTCCAGGTCTTCCATATATGTCACTTATGTTTCCTAAATAGGCCAGCTAACCTTAGCGCATATAATAATAATGAATAAAATTGTATTTTCTAGCTATAATCATAATTAAATACATATTTTCCATCACGTTATCCTAAATCTCATGATTACTCAGCAGTTTGTATAGGAAGGAAGTAGTAAACAATGGAAAATAACAACGCGTCAAGTCCGAGATGCCCGAGATAGCCTCTGTCCCTCATACTGGCCCTTTCACTCACTCCTCCTCCTCCCCTTCTTCATATTCTTCTTCGACATTGTCCTCGTCAACATCGGCAGCCTCCCATTCCTCCTCCTGAACCTCCATTACCTCTTCTGCTTCCTCCCGCTCCTTGCTCTGCTCCTCCTCCACGCTCGACCACTCACTACGAAACTTTGCCGCAATCCTTCGAAACAACGCGCTCTGGCCCACAGCATATGCTGCTACACCTTCCGAATGTTGGCTGTCCCGATCCTTTGCCAATGGCCCCTCAAAGCGTGTACGACTGTCCCACTGCTGTGCAGTCCATTCGAGACTGACCAGCGTTCGTCGCATTTCTTCCTTCACCAGCGCCACCTCCTCCTCCCATCTACGCGCTCTCGCATAAGCCTTACACCATTCAACACGAATAACTGTATTTATGGTCAGCAATACTTCGCATTCCACAAACATTGCACTTACTCTCATCAAGATTTTTCTTATCAACCATATCCCCAGTGCCTCCCTCCATCCATATCCAGGAGGTCTCTCGAGTGCCCTCACCGGTACGACTCTTCACTTCCTTCAGCGTTCGTCTCCCTTCATCCATCTCTACTTCCTCCACCCCCACCCCCTGCTCATCCCCCTTTCGTTTTAGCGCCTCCCTTCTTTTTTTCCCCAGCTTCTTCCGCGCTATTCCAATGGCTCGTTCCTCTCCACCATCCATAAGGCGTACATCAATCTTGGTGAGCTTTCGCCACCTCATTTCAGTGCTCCCCACCAGAGAATTCACCGTGTCCCAGGTGTCTTGATATCTAGCTGTATACCGAAGGATCTGCATTTCGTTGCGCTTCAGCAGCCCTTGCGATCGAGTCACACTCGCCTGATGCGCCACGTTCGTAGTCCGGTAGGTCAGAAGCCTCGCCTTCATGTGCAGGTGGTTCCGGAGTTGGTTGAGGGAGTTACGTAGTTGCGCGTCGCGGAGCCTTTCCTCGATCTTCCCCAGGCCGTCCCGACATCCGGAAGACCTCACAGACTCTGGAAGCATCGACGGCAGGAGGAGGGGCATTTCTTCTGCGTGCTCTGGCTTCTCAGGATCCACTTCTTGTTTCTCCAATAAAACCAATGCTCCCGGCATGTAGGTCGCCTGCAAGGAACGGAACCTTCCAATTGCTCGGCGAAGTTTCGTACGTCTTTCCACCAGCACCGTTTTCTGCGCCGTGGTCTCGAATTTCTTCACTTTGATATCCAACACCAAATTTCGCCTGCACAAATTAGTCAGCATCTTCAGCTAGTCATGTGGGTGCAGACATACTTCTGGTCCTCAAGTTCGAGCCCCTGAGCAATGAAAGCCGAAGGACTAACGTCATGGACAGGGGCTTTCCCCGCCTCCTCCTCCCTTGCTTCTTCCTTCGCAATAATTAGCCGCACTTCAATTTCAGTCAGGCCTGAAGACCAACGTAAGTGATTGAATTTGAACTTGGCAGGTGGTTGTACTCACCCGACTTCGGCACCTCATACGGATTTGGCGCAGATCGCTGTTCCGGGGGTAGGTGCCTCTCCGCCTCCCATGCTTTGATCTTCATCTCCCATGCCTCCGTAACCTCGCCCTGCTTCTCCGTGAAATCGTCTAGCAACGCGCGATGGACCATTGCTTGCACAATAGCTGTCATTAAACGCTTTCGGAGAAGAGAACCTATTAATAGCCCAGGTCAGTCATCTTACAAATTGAGGCAATGGACATACGCACCCAAACCAATCAGTTTCACCCAGTTCCAATGCCCAAAGTGGTCGTCCATCGTATCGTGACGCGATCCCGGCCCCATATCGCGGGTGCTAGTCGCGATTGGACCCATATGCGCCCATCCCCGCTCAATTCCCTCCCCATCCGTTCAGCCGGCGCCCCAAAGCCAATTGAGTGAGAAGTTGAGCTGGCAGAACATGGTATGGCCATGAATATGTAGTTTTGGCACCACGAGATACAGCGAGTGCAGGGCGAGGTCTAGCTTGATCAGGGACAGCAATTGTTTCACCCGCTCAACCAGGTTCTTCCCCCACTGGCATGCGATGTCGTAGGAGCTGACCTTCGTGAGCTGGGGATCATGGTGGCGTAGCAGGGAAGCGTAACCGTAATCCATATTTGCGTACCTGTAAATAGAACTTTTTAGCAATTATATCAGACATTCTCTTTTTGCACGCACCGTTCTCCCTTTTGCAAGTCTACCACACCGTTTTTTTGTACCATCTCATGCCTTGCACAGCACCCAAGCCCAACCCCGGTTGTAGCGTAACCACGGGAATATTTTGTGTTTGCCTGCTCCAACACGCCCAAACCAGTACACGTACAAATCTGTGAGACAAGGTTCAGCTTTCCTCTATCTGGACGATATTCATGTTCACCCACCTCCTGTTGATCCCCCACTGTTGCCAGATACTCTCGATAGGGGTCGTCCTCAACAAAGTACGACCACCCGGTTCCTAGCCCTGGATCGCGCTTCTCTGATGATACTAAACGCCGTTTCAGTCTAAAACATGCGTCCGTAGCCAGATACAACCAGTATAAGAACCTGTGTGATGAATAAAGTTAGCACGAAATCCTCCAGCAGACTGTCTAGTGGTACCCACCGATTTTCAGGTTTGGCACTCTTCCAGTCGTCCGGTAGGTTTATCCCTGGCTTTGGGCAGGCTGGGCACTCCACCCCCAACTCCCCGGTTTTCGTCTCTCGCACCGGCCGAACAGTGTCGTTACCTCTACCCCCTCGCTTCAACATCTTGAGATGTCTCCATTCCCGAATCATACGCACGAATTCTTTATAACGATCCTAGAAGTTGCACCATTTAGGACTGCGCGTTTCAATAGCATTCAATGAGTCATTAATTCCTTACCTTAAAGCCCCCCAAGCCCGCGTTATTCGTGAGTTTTTCAATGCCAGCGTAGAAATCGTACGTCGTAACTTTGCCTTGAAGAGTCAAGATGTGAAAGGTGTTCAACACTGCGAATGTTGCGCAGCTGTGAGGGTCGGCATGTGTGGCGGGGAACCAGTTCCTTCTGAGAAGTTGCTGCCGATATTCCGTTCCTGCCCTCACGCGATTAGGACAGTTGCAATAGGAAAGGGTGATGTCGTGAATGCCATTAGTGTGGATGACAGTAAAATTATCGAGGGTCTGAGGGTTAGCACAGGAAACACCTGGACGATGTCCTAGCTGTATGACAATCCCTAGACTCTTGAGAGGTACACGTTCAAAGAAAGTACCATTCCACTTCTATAAGCAAGAGATACAATTAAGCAATTAGGTTGTTAAAAGGTAGCCAGCCTCGTACCTCAATGATATCCAGTGGCTGTTCTTTATGAGTTTCCCGGCAGCAAGCTTCACACACCAGATCCGTTACACAGCAATCCAGGCATCTAAACTGCGGGGTCCGTTTGCGGCAGCGATAGCAGACATCTCGATTACTATCTCCACGCCCCTCTCCTCGTATGAATTCGGCCAGATACTCATCTCGCAGTGGCTCCCATTCACGCAATGGCTGATCCTGCAGCACACAATTTAGTCAGTACGTCATTCCTGAGGGTTAGATCACTCACTGAAGTGAAATAGCGACGCCGTTTTCCGCAATGTACAAAAGCCTGGACCTTTGTTGAATCATCCACAAACTCCAACTCAGCATAGTCTACTCCAGCCAAAGCCTGCTCGAAGGGAGATCCAAAGTCCACATCTTGCATCTGATCGTTCGCCACAGCTTCTCTCTTTCTCCGCATTCTCTTGACTGGCGAGGTGGTCTCAGCTTCCAATAAATGTCGTTTGACACGCCGACCGTCTTGAGAAAGGCTCTCCACGCTCACTGAAGCCGGCTCGTCCATCGGGAATACTTCATTGTAAGCTAGTTCGTAGAATTTCGACTGCGGATGCTTTGAACGCCTCATCTTGTGAAGCAAACGACTCGGAAGACGGTGCGTACTTTCCGTTTCAATAACTATCAACAATGAAACGCGATTGTGGCTGAATGACATGTGATTTGCAGGTGACCCATTTGTTTGTGTATAATTTCAAACCGTGGCGACTCGGTCGCTTCACTCTTCTGCTTTACCCTTCAACAATCAAGATGGATCCCCCAAAGTCTGTCCCAGGTAAGTCTGATTCGCAGGTATAGGATGACCACAAAGTACTGTATGCTATGCTGCATGCGGGGGATCGTTGGGCAAAATTAGTATACGCTGCCGTCCCTGGCAGTGCAGAACCTTTTCTCATGAAAACCCCTTGCTATGCGTGAATACAGTCTTTTTCTCTTCCTTATCCTGCGCGTCCGTCTCTTTCCCGTCGATCGGCACTGATTCTCACTCTACAGGTCGAATGACGTGCTCGGGCAAGGAATATTCTCAATATACCTTCGACCAGGCCCTCGTTTGCGATTTTGATCTCGAAGATTTATTGGCGGCTGAGGTGGAGGCACGGGCAGCTCGTATGGAGGCCGGCTACGAGTCAGAGGATAGTTTGAGGGGAGACAGCGATGACGAGGACGAGGGGGAATGGGACTTGGACCCGGAGTTTTCACTAGGGGCGCGCATCTCTGTCAAACACGAGAATACGCTGTCCTTTCCTACGATAGACGGAGATGAGGACGCTGTTTTCTCTGATCTTTCTGATCTCACTGAACTCAGCGATGCGGACGAGCTTCCAGCTCCCAAATCTAGCGCTTCACTCATTTCCCCTCTTTCCACCAGCCATATTACATATACATCAACTATGAATGCTACCATGACACCTACCCTCCCCAGTTCCCTACCACAGTCAACTGAGCGTGTAACTGACACTAAAACTTCAAAAAAACGTAAAGCTCGCCACACTGCTGACCCTGCTCAGGCGGAAGCGAAAAAAATGAAGAAGAAACGTTATAACAAGGAAAGTCAAAAGCGAAAATGCGCTGAACGATCGGATGGTCCATACAGTAAAGCTGTGGGTGATAAGCGGTGCGACGAATCGGATCTCGTGGTGCTCGAGGACATCGATCTCGCTAGCCTGCCGGTTGCGCAGACTGGCTGGCAAGGTCTCAGAGACAGAATCAATCTTGGGGTGATCCCACGAGATGAGGCATTGGCTATGTCAAAAATGAGAGCACTTAACTGGATTGGTGAGTACGTTGTGAGTTGTCCTATCTCATTGAACATATACTAATCCTACCTGTACAGTCGAAACATCGTAATTTGTGATCGACGCCGACGCGGTGTAGTGCATTGTATCGGCAAGCCCAGAGACCCCACCTGGAATGCAGTATCAGAGGAGGGCGCGCGCGTCATTGAGAAAGCTCGCATGAACGCTTCGTTCAAGCCCAAGCAACGCTCTCACCGCCGCGGACAGTTCCCCGCTGAAGCGATTGGTTTTTCTCATGGAGGTGGCCAGGTGAGAATACGCAGACTGACATGAATTTGCAATATACTAACCATTGTGAATGCAGACTGCACCTGCGAACACCAAGCATACTGCGCGCAACCTACAGGTTCTGAATACTGTTCTCCAAAACCCTGCCATCCAGCGCTTCTCGGGGATCGCGAACAGCTCGTTTAAACGCTTTTGCCCGGGGATCTACAAAGAGTATGAGGAGAACATGGAAAGGTTGCAAAAGTGGAACCCTGGTTTGCGCCGCAATTTCAAGAAGTCCGTCTTTGCTGCTACCACAATCAATTTCGGGCCTCAATCTATCACCAACGTTCATACAGACTACCAAAATTACGCACCTGGCAGCTGCGCGGTCACGGCGCTCGGTTCGTTTGACGACAGTCGCGGTGGAGAGATAGTACTGTGGAATCTGAACCTAATCATTCGCTTTCCTCCCGGCTGCACCATCTTGCTTCCTTCAGCACTCATCGCTCACTCCAACTTGCCGATTCAACCAGGGGAGAAACGCTATTCTATCACTCAGTACTCAGCTGCAGCACTGTTCCGATATGTTGAAAATGGATATCAAAATGATAGGCAGCGCCGGTCGACGTCAACGAAGGAGGACATGCAGACCTGGAGAGAGCAGCAGAAAAACCGTTTCAGGGACGCCGTTGCTAAATTTCGAGTTTGGGACAAAGCAACGTAGAGTCTCCTGTTATATCTTGTTGAACACTGATGTATATATGAAGGGTACCTCGTCGTGTCTTGTCCAATGTAACTATATCTGAATGGTTTGATACTTTACTGTATGCTGTTACAATGTCTTGATACAAAACTTACTGTATGCCGTTACGATGTGCTGGTGCAATGTTAAGTCAACACACCAACTTGTGCTGTGACCATGAGATATTAAGTTGACTTCACTTGTAGCATCACTGCGTAAGCCTCAACAATGAAAATAGATGGCTACGGTTGAAGTTACCTGCAATCCAACTGCATTTTGGCAGGAGAAGCGCTGAACAAGCGCCCGTCGTGGCAAAATTCTGTCACCTCAGACGCCGACTGTGGCGAATTTCTGTCAGTGCTTAACGACTGATTGTCGCGATTCTCTTACCCTCATGACTGTCAATGATTCCCTGGACGATGCTACGCGCTCCGACAGCGATCTCTTTTTATCCAGTGACAACTCTGATGACGAGGGCGGTTTTCTTCCACTGCAAGTTACTGGTGAGGCGGAACGCCAGCATTTTTTGAGAATTTGTACACCAGAGGAGGTCGAGAGGGTCATCGGTTCCAGAAATATCCTACGCCGCATTGAACGGAAAAAGGCGACGGCTCGTCATTTGTACCAGCAGTACGTTTTCATTCTGGCAGTTCAAATACTTGCCTTACTCACGTTGACCTCTTCAGGAATCGGGAGGCCAAATTAGCATCGGCGAGAGCTAGAAACAGTCGGTAGGTTGATTCTTGAACTTCCTGACCATTTGAACTTCGACAGCTGATACTCTACTCAGGAAACGTCAGGAGTTCGATGCTATGACACCGGAGGAACAGGAGAGGCTACGCATTGTGCGTAGACGGTATCAGCTGGGATATCGTCGACGACACCGATCGCAGCTGGCAGAAAAAGAACGGCAGTGCAGAGCGCAGATGAAGTACGTGATTTTCTTCCTACTTTACTTATCTGTCCTGACTGTGAAACCAGGGAGACCTCACCTCAATGAACTTTCTTTTTACATGCGTGTATGTTTGTATTACGGCTATTAACATACATTTTTCCTATACACCGAAATTTCAATGTTTTTGCTGAGCTTGCGACTGAGAGCGGCATTTCGCAATCATCGCTCCGATGGATCGCAAGACTCGGACGCCGGATTCATATGCCCATCAATTTTGACCTCCTCACCTTGATTTTGAACCGCCATGTCCGCTGGCGACGCTGAGGATGCACAATATTGGGACCAACTGGAGGATTTGCAGGATGCTATGTTGAGTGTGAGGCTGGGGGACAAGTCCACGCCGACGTGTGTACCCAAGGTCTATGGCAGGCGGGGACAGGAGATTAAGAGATATTATCTGGTCTTTGAAGGTGACTCGCCCGGTTGTTATCTTGATTGGTATGTGTACTCGCTTACTCTCCCTGTAAATTTGTTCTTATCAGCAGTGATGCATGTATTGTAGGGGACAGGCTTCGGGTCGGGTCACCGGGTATAGCGGCAATCGTCACAAGGCCTACAAGACATGGGAGATGGCGCTGGATGCTTGGAAAGACCATTGCCATAGCTTCCACAACCATGCTCCTGGCTTCGTCAATGGATCTCCCTTCAAATATACTGCACCAGCAACGCCCACGCCGGTCACTCCCCCTCCGTCACAGCATAATGTCAAGGATGTTGCGTCGCCAGTTTTGCCTTCGAGCTCCGCGTCTTCTACGATCTCTACTTCAATGTCCCTTACCTCATCCCCCTCGCCATCCAAGCGTAGGGTGGCGCGCGCGTTCTATGGCCCGAGCGAAACACGACCGCCGATGTTGCAGGAGTCTCCACAGAAACGCAGATGGTTCTGGGCTGTGCACAGTGAGGGTAAAACTGGAATGTATAGCGCGTGAGTATCGATGTATAGTTGAAAAAATGTATAAACTAATTGTGTGATTATAGGGAGGAGGCCAACCAAATTATCAAGGAGGCTGCGGAGAGGGGTCTGCAAGTGCAGGCACGCGCTGTGAGATCGTTGATGGAAACGGAAGCTTGGGCAGAGGAATTAGCGAGTTCAAATGGCGCGGAAAGTGACACTTAGGGTAGTATCCACCTGTGTAGTTGATGTAGAACATGGTTGATTTTTGTTCATGCGTGCCCTCACTGATAATATCAAATTGAGTGGGCCAAGGCCAAGTCACAAATATACTGCCATGAGGACGCCTTAGACTTTTTCTTCATTCAGAGGCTTGACCAGCAAAAAATGTACGTTCACAAATGTTTTGCTTTTGGTTACTGCTCATGGAGATTGTAGGCGACAGCGCCTCGGGAAAGACACGAAGAGATGGATTCGATACCGTGCGGACTGGGAATTTCAGAGGCGTTATATTTATATTCTCAAACGATACCGATCTCACTACATGATGGTGTGCGACGACAAGGAAGACGTTCACGATGTCATTTTCTGGCGTTTCATGAACCACGTTCTCGCCAGGTGCTTTCGACTGCGGCGTCCAAAATATTGGGCAATTTGGAACTTTGAGAAACGGAAGACCTTCAAGCGTCGTGTTACTCAGGTAGGGGTCTAGGATTCATTGAAAAAAAAAAGATCATATTTAAATTGGATGACTAGCGTATAATTCAACACTTTGATTGGAGTAGTTGGAATTTTGGTGGCCACAGGAAACTGGCGCGCAGCACAGAGAATCACACGCCGCTGTCAAGTCCCGAGTGCGAGAGCACGATCATGTCCTTGGCTGCCTTTTCATCACGGCAGGATCCCTTGCTCATGACCTTGGAGGAGAATTAGTAGAAATATAAACATGTAGTCAACTCTGGACCTACTGTTATTGGGATATGCTCCTTCTTCATTGAAAAACTACAATTATGTTCATTAAAAAAGCCTTGAAGATACTATGTATATCTAGGAGTCAACAAAATAACAAATTGAGTGGCATGGGCCCCGGCCAAGTCACGACATTTGGTCTCACCTCGCATTTCAAGTTTCAGGCCTCGCAACCACACTCCTGCATCGAATATCTGTTCACAACTTGCACCGAGCATCGATGGCCAATGCTAAGAAAACTGCACAGAAAAGCACAGCGGGCACGAGCACCAAGAAAAAGGGGGTGAAGGGAGGGAAACCGGGTAATCGAGGCAATTTTCACGGCGCTCACTTGGAGTTCCTGCGCCAACACGTCGATCAGTACATCGCGACGTCGAGAGGTGAAAAAGGTACCTGGCTCGCGAATTTCATGGCGCTGTGGTTCGAAAAATTTCCATGGCATTTGGGGGAGGAACCTGAAGAATTTCGAGTCTTGAACGAGGTTCCGTCGCGCTTGGAAGAATCCGAAGACGCGTCGCCTAACACTGAGGCTGGAGACAAGTCGGCGGGTGATGCCCAAAACAGCGTAGCAGGCGCGGGTACGGAGGAGGCGGCGGGTGGCCAATCCAGGAACCTGTCAGAGAGCGAGCGGGAGGAGTTGGAGGAGCGTCAAAACGCTGCCAGGGCAGACGTTGTGGCTGCTGGACAAGCTGTAAGTGCATTTCAATTGGTCAGGAGGATAATGATTAGAATCTAAGTATAATTTTGTAGCAACTCACCACCTGGTTCCGCTGGCAAGCTCAAAAGGCTGCTCAGCCTGCCGGAGGATTGGCGATGTTTCGAGGTCTTGTGAAGCAGCTGCGACATGTGGCGCGCGCGATGCCTAATCACAAGTTTTATATGACCCATGCCGATTACCAGGAACAATGCCAGACAGAGTATAAGAGAAGATTGGCCGAGGAGAATGTCGATCCCAAGTTCCGTCTCCATTTCCAATGCCAGGTGGCGGAGGAACTGTATAATCAAGAGGACGAGGACGTGAGAATTAAAATCGCGGAGGAGAATAAAGCTCACCACGAAAATAAAGTTGAGGCCTACAAGAAACTCGCGAAAGGGGGAGATTTTAAGCTAGAGGATTTGGGTGAACTGAGTGGCACAGCGCAGAAAGTGTACGTTTGTTTCGGTTTGCTGGTCAGGAGACCGTGTAATCATGACTGATCGCGTTGAATTGTAGTTGCCGCGACAATCTTGTGAGGTTAATGGAGCCTCTTCTTGACACCATTCGTGCGCACACGGGCTTGTCGTTGACTTTGCTAGCGGGGGCGCCTCCTCAGCCGGGATCGAATAAGTTCACCTTTTTAACGTACATGTTCTTCTCCTTGGTGATATCTCGTTTGCTCACATTTGTTTGTAGGATCAGTTCAGGCACTACTGTTGGTCTTAACCCTCAGAAATTCGAGATGTGGCATCGGGAGGATTTTACAAAGAAAGTAATTGGACATTTCATGAATTTTTTGCTACACACAACGGAAGGTAAGAGGTTTTGTTATCGTACAATTAATCGTTGATACTGATTGAGGTCTGGTCTCAGATACAGTACCGCAAGATGCTACGAGTATCACGAAGGCATCAGAAGACGCGGCAGCGACTTTGGAATCAACAGCAGGAGCACTTACCAGGTCAGGCGAGAGTGGTGACGCGTCCGTTGACCCACTCGATGACTTGGACGGTTCCTCGGCGGATGAAGGCGCCGAAACGATTGCTAGACGAACTCGGGGGAAGGGAGGTCGGAAGAAGAAGGAGATAGTCAAGGCGAGGCGCGAGGAGGAGGTTGGTAGTGACGACGAGGAGGATTGGGAAAATCCGGATGGAAGTAGCGAGGATGGCGAGGTAGATGAGAGCGAAGGGAGGGTGGAGGGTAGTGAGCAGCAGGAGGATGCTACTGGAGGGGACCCGAAGCTTCCTAAGGGGCGGACATTGTGTTTTGAGGCTCTTCAAACCTTGAATACAATGAATGCTGCTGATCGACGTGCGGAGCTGCGTCAAATGGCTCGCGTAGGAGATTACGAGTTCAAACGGAAGAACAACATCCTTCGTAACAAGTATCTAATCGCACAAATCAACAAAGGAGCGACCGCCGCAGATCTCTTACCCGGTCTCCGTAATACTCCGTCCCACTCATCTCCTACACCCCCTCCTGCGCCACCTGCTGCAACCTCTGCCTCAGAAATTGCTCCGTCATCAACGGTAGAGTGTAGGGAGCTCTCGCGTGGTCCTTCACCTCCTATGCCACTTCCCGCTCAGTCAGCTGCAGATCCCCCGGCTTCCCAACCTTCCTCTCCATCTCCTTCGTCAGAACTGGCTCGATCGTCGATGGTAGTCGAGGTGCCAGCTTCTACGGCTGCCTCTTCGGCCGGTGAGGCTGGAGCTGATGGGCCTGGCAAGCCGTCTTGTAACGTTCCTCCTGCTCAAGGTCTGACTGCGCCGACCGTTGATGAAGGCTGGCTGGGTTGGGTGACTGCAACATATTTATATTTGCACAAGGACCCTACGCCTCAAAATATTTTGTGGAGAGAGATGCTGGATAAATGGGTGAAACTGGAAGGCGAAGGCTATGGATTTGAGAACCCGCGTGGATTGGTAAGTGTGTATTTGGTTTTTCAAGAAATGTTGATTTCTGATACTCTTGTTAGGCGGCATGCTTCACGAACTTGGGCAGACCTCGAGCAATCGATTGGTGGTTCAAGAACGGAAAGCCGGCAGCTCGAGCGCCGTCAGATGAGTGGTTTGGTGACGTCGACGAATTTCCGGAGGTCTGGTGGGGGTGGTGGTCCATTATCAACCCTGCGTGGCGGGAGCGCGATAGCACAGGGCGTATCATCGTTGGAGGAGTGGACGCTGGGGACTGGGATAGTTTTGAGCATCCCGGCCAGTGTGGGATGCTCAGCATTTTGATGCTTTTGAAGTGGTGGTATCTGCGAGTTCAGGAAGATTCAGAGAGGCTCAAGAATTGGAAGAAGGCTGCAGAGGATGTGTCTTGGGTGCTGGATGCACTGTGTAAGGCCAACAGGTATGTGATTAATATCTATTACTATATCTAATGTACTGATATGGACTTTATAGAGTGGGGAAGGGCAGGGGAAGGAAAAGGCGTGCAGTTGAAGAGAAGGAGAATGCAGTGGAGGAACCTCCAAGCAAACGCCTTACCCGCTCAAAAGTGTGAAGGAAGCTTTTACATTTCATCGCCATCCTTTCATTCTGTTACCATCCTTTCGTTTCGCCGCCATTCTTTTGTTTCGCCGCCGTTCTTTTGTTTCGCCGCCGTCCTTTTGTTTCGCCGCCGTCCTTTTGTTTCGTGGCTGTCTTTTCTTTTCGTGCCATGCCTTCCATGCCTATGCGTTGTTTACGTGGCTTTTGTGGGTGTGCGCAGTGTTTTTGGTGCTGTGTTTGGCTTGTTTGGTTGAAATGAGATGTTCTGCTTTGACGTTACTCTTTTTGGGAGCTGATATGATTAGATATGATGAATATGATTAGTAATGGACTTGATTTCTGGCTTCGAGAGGTTAGCAGAGTTAAATAAGTGCTTTTAATGCATTAAATGAGGTATTTTGAATAAAAATAGGTGATTATTCCGCTTTTGGAAGTGCACGACGTCGCGTTAAGTGCATGTAAGGTACAATACTCTCTATTAGGAAGGTGTCCCTACTATTTATGGAAAAAAACAGGCTGTCCCGAGGTAATGCATTGTATGCTGCAGGGTAATGTCTGGTGTAATGCATTATAACCACAACTACAGGTGAGAGGCTGTGCCTAGTATGTTATTGCTACATCTCCTACGAAACAGGTCTAGATTTGACATTATGTGGTAAACTTTGCTTACCCTCCCAAACCTTCTTCAAAAAAATTCCAGCAATTCAACCCACATCCCCTTCATTACACAATCATTTGCCAACACAGGTCCCAATCTAATTGCTCCAGCAACCCAAATTGACCCGCATTTTACCTTCTCTTTCCCCTCCCCCTTCGAATTCTCTACATCCCCATCATTATCATATATCACCCCGGAAAATCCACCCCCATCAATCCCATCTCTCCGATTCGTATCTCATGAATATGTCAATGTCCACGGAATGGATCGAAACAAACTTGAACCCTACCCTCGACGGCCGCTGCACATCCACCCCTCTACAGCTTCTTTCCAAGTCGTTCCTTGTGTATGTGTGTGGACTATCAATGTTTCACGGTCCTATGGATGTGGAGGGCAAGGGCAAGGGAACCGAGTGATGTGGGCTATTTGGTCATGGGCTGGTGATACATGGGTGGTTTCTTACGATTGAGACGGCCTTGGGGAGGTAGGTTCTTGGGAGGCTTAGGAGGGAATAAATGTTTACGCGTTTAGGGTGTAGATTTCAGAAAACGTTTATTGGGATTGTTGAGCTCAGGGGAAGCTGCATGTAAGCACTGTAACAATGACATATCCACGTAGACCCAGTCACCGTTAATTACTAAGGTCTTTTAACTCAATTTCAAACAAAACATATCAACCCTCTCACTCGAAGAAACCCACAGCCCACACCGAGTCTCTTTCCCAAACCCAAATTCCCTCTCAATAATGATATCCCCCATCACTTCATTCCGAGTCTTACTCATACACACCTCAAAAGGCCCTATCTTGAGTGCTCCATTTCGTCACCGAAGTACGTGGATGTTGTGTATAGATCCTGGTGGATGAGGATGCTTGTTTCAATGTCACAGTACGAAGGAAGTTGTCAGTTGTGGAGGTTCCAAGTCCTCCGCTGACGTACTGATGCCTTTATAAACCCCTAACAATACCCGCTACATCCCTAACATCATATATTCTCAACTTATTTTGCTCGTGGTAGAGAATTTGCTTTCTCCATAGGTAACATACCCTCATTCCTTATTTCTTATGACACACCGGATCGTCATCCCATTACCTACACCATTCTAAACTTCAATCAGGTGCTATTTGGTTAGTATACCATACACACAATACAGATGAGAAATACACCGTTCTTGGGCATTATCATTGTTGTTTATGGTCATACAGCTGTCTAAATGAGAGGATTCAACAAGTGTCTTGATAATTTTGTTTCATTTCAGTTTTCATCTCTGCTTATGTCTTGCCTTACCTGCGCCTCATCACACATATGTGGAATAGCAAGCATCACCACCGATCTGTCAATGAAATTCGTGACATTACAAGCCTTAACAAACATTTTTTGTTGATTAAATCCCACTTGGTAATAGATAGAGTATCAGAAATAGTGAAGGTCCAACTGTGAACAAGGCAAATGAATAGTAGGTAGGTATTGCATAAAAACCCAGGAATAGAAAGAGTATTAAATCAGTACATGAATATATTCAAACTAAAAGAAAAGAAAGAAATGAAAAGAAATTGCTACCACCAAAGTCTGTTGCAACTTGCCAGCTGTTACACACCCTCAAGACATAGATATTCACTCCTCCAATCCACCACTATCCTGCTGACCTTCAGACCCACCCAGAACATCCATCTCAATATCATCTCCTGAGTCAGTGATCCTTCTCACCAGAGAGCTCTCATGCATATTAGAAGACCCTAATGCTTCACCCTCTACAAACTGCAATGTAGTGAGTGTAGAATTCTCAGCTGATCTTCTATTGTTCTCCAGAGATAGAGAGGATATCTCTGACATTGTCTCCTCTAGTACAGACTTTCTGTACTTGATGAGAGCAATCACAGCAACTGGATAAATGGCCTGTAGAGAATGAAAACAGTCAAGAGCTAGTATTGGAATGATCCATGAAATATTCATACTGAGGCACAGTTAAATACTGCTTCAATAATATCAACCAGAAATGTGGCACCATTACTGTTAGCAACTGATGCAGGTAGCTGGGAAAGTATGAGAATTAGCAATACTTGGGTTAACTAACAGACATTAGCCTTCAAAAAGGGAGCTGAGTGATATGGTTTACTTGAATAGAGCCATATACAAGCCCTGATTCCACAAGTAATGCAAGAATCTTTTGAGTCTCTGTTCTCCTGGTATGTCTTCTTCCATGCATTGACATTGTTCTTTGATGCTGCCTGAGTCAAAAAAAGGATGCATAGCCAGGCTGTTTGAGAGGAACAATTAGAGGAAAAACCAAGAAACACACCAGGCCTTTACATAAATTAACCCAGTGCCTAGTATGTTCACTGCCAGACCAAGAGCATAACTGGCTATGTTGAGACCATCATAACCTGAACTATTATTGATAAAGTTAGCAAGAGTTCCAGCACTTGCAAAGTTTACAGCTATATAACCTTGTAAGCCATAATCTTCACCATGGAATGCAATGACTTCTCACCAATATTGGCTAGCATGAAGAGAATCAGGATTGATTGAACCCAGTGATTTCCTGGCCACATCACCCATACTCTCCAAGTAATAGCCATATCACCAAGCAAGTACTTTTCCATTTCAGTTATTCATGAACATTTGAGTGGACCTCACTTACATTTAGTGTAGATGGCCAGTTTCTAATTTCTGCTAGTGGCTGAACAGCACTATCTAGCTTTGTACATCTTTCCTCCAAAGAGAGTGAGGGATTCCTTATCAATACATCTTTATACTGAAGGACTAGTGGCCCAACATGAACTGCTATATCCACAGTGAATATGAGGAATGAAGCACAGATGAGTAAACAGTGGATCTTCTGTGCCCTGCTCTTCAGTCCCTGATATCCAGAATCAGACAAGGATCAGGAAATGTCATATGAATTCTACATGGGCACTTACATGAAAGCACTCATTGTCAAGAAAGCAATAAGAATGAAGAATGCTGAAATGAAATCAGGGCAGTCAGTTAATCAACCATTGGATG
>RCHF01000621.1:0-14208 GCA_003987895.1 Neonothopanus nambi | reverse complement strand
GTGGACCATTCAGGTGGCGGATCGAAGTCGGATGCTTTGCCGCCACTGTGCGTTCTTTCATCCGCGACGACGAAATTGAAGATCTTAAGTTAACAGTGAAAATGCAAGTTCTGGACAGCGATCTATCTCGAATCCGATATACACATCTACCTAATACTATTCAATCCAGGAGAACATATGCTAACAAATGTTAAGTATGCAAACCTGGCTCATGTGGTTTGCGTATGTCGGTGACCTCGAAGATTTTTTCGGACTATCGCTATCTGCCCCTATCTCACATCTGAAATTCAGGTTGCAACATATCACGAACCCCACCTTTCAATTGTCGTTTATCTTAGAAGGGTCTCCAGGTATGGCGTGCTTATCACGGCATCTTACCCGCATCTTGCTAGAACTTGGAGAAGCATTATTTAACTTTGATTTAACTTATTTGATTCAACTTATAAAAACATCGAAGCTTGAAGTAATATCTCCACTTCTATTGTCATCGTCTTCAATTGGATCCAAATGGTTGCTGCACCTCCAAACATCCTCGGTTCCCTCAGCTCCTTCGAATCGTATGACGAGACACCCCACATCGGCACACGATTCCCAGACAAATCTGTTCAGCTTTCTCAGTTACTCAGAGCAGAGAACTCGGACGAGCTTATTAGGGATCTAGCTACGCTGGTCTCTCACCGCGGTGTCGTGTTCTTCTCCGAGCAAGATTTGACGATTGATCAGCAGCTGGAGTTGGGTCAACGGTTGGGTCAGTTGTCGGGGAAACCTGCTAGTTCGACGTTGCACAAGCATCCGATTTCTGAGGATACGCCTGAGCTTGGGGCAAATGTTTCTGTTATTTCTTCTATGGGGTACGTGAGGACATACGTATACGCAGATGATCATAGCTGACATTTGGTCACATTAGTGGCATCTCTAGGGCTGGAGTCGTTGAGAACAGACGCGCAAGTAAGATGAGCTCTTGTATATCTCTGGTATCTCTTTAATCAAGGGTCGTTGGGTAGGCAATGGATGGCATTCCGATATCACTTTTGAGCCCGTACCCTCAGATTACGCGGCACGTCACGGTCCATCCTTATCGTGCAGCTTGTTGTACTGACCTAGAATATTCCTGCAGATACTCAAAATTCACACCCTTCCTCCGTGTAAGCGATCAACTTGACGTATCAGCATGCTCTTAGTTTAATCACAAGTTTTGTCATAGCGGGAGGCGATACCTTGGTAAGCCCAATCTCGTGCCAGTCATATGCTAGTTTTGTTAACCTTCCATCCTTGGCATGATGTCAGTGGGCCAGGCGAGTAGACTCTATACCGCCTTGACTTCCGATTCCAACGCTAACATTGCATTGCAGTGGGTATGAGGCTTACGACAGACTATCCCCCGCATTCCGGAAGTTCCTTGAGGGCTTGACTGCCCACCATGATGCCCCGTTCTTTGTCAAGGTTTGACAAACAATATATATCTCTCAATTCACTGTAATGACATAACCGATCATAGTACGCAGATAATAATGGCCTCAAGATTCATGATGAAAGAGGCTCACCGGAGAACACAGGAAGGGATCTCGCTGCGGTGCAGTAAGCATGACTTTTTGAATTGTTTGGACAAACTACCAATCTTCTTCGCGCTAGTCCTGTGATCAGAACCAATCCTGTTACCGGATTCAAGACACTTTTCGTAAACAGAGGGTATGTTTTATAGTAAAGCTCTATACAACTTGAAACTTACCCTTTGCATCGTAGCTTCACGAGACGGATTCTAGAGCTGGGCCCGGACGAATCTGAGGATGTCCTCAATTTCCTGTTCCGACACATTGCTGAGAACCATGACTTTCAGGTGAGTATCCTAAGTCGTTTATCGCCTTGTATTGGATTGATTATATGCGTAATTTCAGGTGAGGTTCAAATGGAAGAAGAACGATATTGCTATCTGGGATAATCGTGTCACTTACCATACTGCTACGTGAGTTCTTCCTGAAGATGATTTACTGTCTTCGCTCACATCATCATTCAGTCACGACTACGAAGGTGCTCGCCAAGGAAACCGAGTGGTAAGCATAGGAGAGAAACCTTTCTTCGATCCTAAGTCGAAGTCCAGGCGAGAAGCCCTAAACCTTAAGCTAGCGTATTAGCTTATTAGCTATTTCTCTGAGTCCATTGTCATGTGTATGTATAATATAACCAAATCATATCCTTGCAACCTGTGTATCCAGTACTAAATCGTGTTATATTTCGTCAACCGTAACTCAAGTAAAAACGTACAAGCGGACAGGAAGCATCATGATAATAAGTACAGCGAGCACTACAGAGCATTACTACTACACGTGAATGCCGAGCCTACAGTCTGAGCGTGATATGAATCCACAATAGATTGTATAGATGTCTGAAAGCGATAATTCATCAATAACATCGAGAGAGTAAATGCAAATGGAAACCTACGTATGTTCCAGCAACCAGAATGTAGAGACCCAAGACGATGAAAAAGTAGTTCATCAAGGTTTCCAGAGATCGAAGGGGGCCATTCCACCTTTTACTCCTAGGATACAACGACAGATAAGCCATTCCCCAGAACGTGAATCTATGTAATACATGACAAAGGTTAGGAATTGTAAATATAAATTCCAATTGCGTTTCCCACTTACCCAAACCATCCATCTGAAAAAGATATCATAGGCCTTGAGTATTCAGATAAACGGTAAGTATATACGATCGAACATACCGAACAACGAGCTCATCAAACTGAGCATGTCTGAGAAGAAGGGTATCGCGCAGGCGATGACAAACGCGATGATCCACGTCGCTGCTATGATTCCAACCCATGTCGACCAGCCTAGTACTGTGTGGGAGTAGCGATGATGGGAGCTACGGAAGATCCTGAAGAACATGAATCGCGCGATTATAGTCTGAATGTTTTTGTATTGGCCTTGGTCACTTATACAATATCTTGAAAACCCACCGAATACAAGGACCCCAAATAGATTATTGTGGGTATTGCGAATGAAAAAGCGATCTTCTTGAAGGTAGGTTGCAAGGAGCCGAATGCAGGGGCAGTCATGTATTGATTCCCTGGATTTAGAATGTGATTAGAAACCGCAGTAAGGAATCTATGAAACCCTCGACAACTTACCGACGAAGTGGTAAATCAGTGCTCCACAAAGTGTGAATGATACCATCTCCGCGATTGTGACAGCCCATATAGCTGAAGGAGAATCAGCCAGAGAGTGAAACAAGAAGTGTAGAGCGCATACCTTTAGGGAAATCTTTTGGATCCTTCATCTCGGCAATGATCTAGAGAAGTCATCTCAGCATCGAATCAGGTACGGATGAGAGCTATCTGTACCGAAGGAATAACTGCTTGACCAACAAATGTGTACGTGATGTTTAGGAATGCAGACATCCCTAAAAGAGCCTAATGAATAACGATAGGCTTGTAATGGATAAGTACTTACCAGCCACATAGGTTGTCCCCTTAACCGGGAATGCAGTGACAAGTGGTTCTTGGCCTATTACATACCCAAAGGGATGRCTTTGTACGCCAGAGAAAATCATTGCAAGYAARACAGCAATWGCCATAGTCACCGCACTGAAAACTCCCAAGCCGGACATTTGATTCAACGTTCTTGGTAGCGACACGAAGAAACAGATGATTGCAGCGATGACCTAAGCGAGGATTAGAACTGTGATTTGGCAAATATCAGATGATGGACCCACTTCAAAGACCAAGGTACACTGCGCAGAATTCGACAGTGTGTTGAGGAGTTCCGCTCCAACAAGAACGTGCAATGCTATCATAGATGAAAGTTTAGTTTGTGGAGAGAAGATACGCAGAAGTTGAAAAACGAACCTTGAATGAAGATATTGTTTAAGATGAAGAATATGGACGTGATATTGTACGCCAACTGAGAACCTCCAAACAATTTTTGCCCAATGTCGCAAATGTCACGCAGTTCCGGGTGAGCAACACAGTAGCGACCGAGAATTAAAGATGTATAAAGGACGGTAGCTGCAACTGCGAGCGTTACGATAACACCAGGAACAAGACCCAGTACCGAGAATGACCTGGAGTAGATGGTGTTATTCTCGACTTTCCACAAAACGCGCAATGCTTAAGTACCAGGGGAAGGACATCATGGCTAGACATATGTACTCTGAGAAGAGAAGGGCGGCTGTCTGATCAAGTAGTATGAGGAAACTATATAACAAAGAGTTGCGCACAACTCACTTTCTGCCACGAGCATGTCCTGTACTTGATCTGGTGCTCACTCTCACGAGCAATCTGCACTCCAACACTCAAACTCTCCGAGCTTGCAACGCTGATACTGGCGGCTTTCTCTGGGTCCTGAGCATCCTTCACGTATCCAGAAGACATCGCGACCTTTGGATGAAAATGAAAGGCAGGAAAGAGTCAGGTGGTGAGCGGTGCGGATACTATCACCTGGGCCCGACTGATTTTGAATTTATATGACTTCTCGCGCAATCTGACACCACTTTCGTAAACCAATCAATCCCCTTATGATGGAGTTGTTGATGGAAACAGGCGCAGTGCGCGGTAGGCCGCCTCCTCAGCTTATCTTGTGAGCAAGTCAACTGAATTATAAAAACCAATAGTAGAACCAAAATCTCACCAAAAATTCTCCACCGAATGATGGTTCCATGGTACTCCAAGGTACAGCATTTAATTCAGAAAGAAGGATCGAATACAGCCACCTGAAGGCAAACAAGCCTTAGTTTCCATGTCCCAAGGTCACCGAACGTGGATCCCTGGTGCCTTTACACTCAATTTCGGCCTTTGGGAGTCGGTCCCTTTGCAATCGGTGGAGAAATAAAAATTGAGAAAATAGCAATCACGTGGCGATAATCTGCCGGGATGTGCCGGCTGGGGTATTTGCGACAAACATATCCCTGCCGGTTCCTCTCTTTCGCCGGGTCTGCAACGATATACATAGGTAAAAATTTTCCGAAAATTTTTCTTCGTTTACGGTTTTAAGCCTACTTAACCTCATTGGGATAGGACTTATGTTCGTTGGCTACAATTCAGGAACTCTGTTTGTTGGGAAGTCCGTAGGAAGTTTTTGAGCAGCTGCACAACCTCCTCAGTGAAGACTGCGCGCCCAGGTCTCCTGGGGTCTCCTGTCTCTCGTCGGAAGTTCCTCAATGGGATCTATGTGAACTAGGTGCGGAATATCCTGGAATATCCCTGCTACTACTATAGAGAAGTTTGTTAAAGTTCGTTTCCACCCTATAACCTGAATCTTCGAATTGGTAATTGCTGAATTTTATATATATAAGGTTTGGACAGATTGATTATCTCTTTGATGTACATAACTAATTTGGACGAGGCTAATATATCCTAGCGAAGTTCCAAATAACGACACTACAGTGCCCCACACACTCATATATAACTTACAGAAATTGAGCTATTTATTAGACTCGAAACCGTAGCCGAAGTATACCTGTGCGCACTCAATCCTGTCCACCTGCATCCGAGCATTCGTTACGCCTTCATATGACAGTGTATGGCTTTCGAGTTCACCTCACATATGACCTCAGTCTCGTAGGCGCTCTTCATCTTTCACATGAAACAAGCCATACATCTCACAATTGTTGCGTAGGAATCAGCTATGGGCCGTAACCTCGGGGGTTGGAGCTGGTCTCTGTTTCATCGTTCTTTTGGTTATCGCGGCAGTAGCATACCATCCTAGATCGCGTGTTCATCTGGATCGCGTTAGTTTTCGTATCGTGGTCTATGCACTTTGCGCTAAGTAAGGAAATCAACTTTTTCGTTCACCGAACTAGCTTGCTCAAGCTTTTTGTAGCTTTTTCTTTGGTGTTGCGAGCACGGTCGGAGGCTCGCTCACCGGTCCCGGCTTTCTTTGTGGCTTTTCCATATTTGTTTTGCAGGTAAGCACCACAGATGCACGAACTATATTCTTTAGCTGACCACGAGCTTTTCTTGTCTAGTTGACTTTAGAATTTTCAAGTTTCCTTCTATTTTCTATTGCACTCAATCTTCAGTAAGAAGACAGTTCTAAATCTCTTCGAGACTCTTCTGAAATTAAAGTAGACTTGTCGTTGCCCACGGAGTCAATGGGCAAAGAATGGAGAAATTCTATGTTATTATGTCCGCCGTGATGGCGATCATTCTGACAGTGCCAACGTATGCAGCAGGGCAGTACGGGTGCGTACCATGATCTACTTATACACTACCATACACTCATCTTCATCGTAGTTGGGATCCGCTGGTGCAGGATTGTTGGTATACCAATGACAATCAAAAGCAACGATTGATTTGGCAGGTACGTACTCAAGTTTTCTTCCTGCACGTTCATTTCACCGACTGGTTCGTGTCACGTCTAGGTGATGACACAGTTGGCATGGACTGGGTTAACTGCTATCGGTGAAATAGTTTGCTCGGTGACGGTGATGATCATCATGCTACAACACACGGTTAGTTCTTATCAACTTCTGTCATTTATCGAAGCGTTCAGCTGACAATTTGTGTTCTTTTATCACAGTTACGTTTCCGGCGCATCTTCGTTTCCACACACTCGTTTTCACGCACATCTTTGACTGCCCCACAAGTCGTTCATGCCAAGAACTATAGGAAGATCATTCTGCGCGTCGGTATGGCCATTCTTTTTGTGCCGTTTTCGGTCTCATTCATTCCTGGTTATGATAGCCTTATACCCATTAGCGTCATGCTTCGTGAATCTATTGAGCATCATGTGCGTTATTCACGCGACGGTCGCTGACGGCGTACATAACGAGACCGTAAGTCGTTCCTGTAGTTTATCCTTATGTTGTCTCCTAACTTCGCTATACTCTGAAGGACTATAATATCCTTCTACTCAGTAAGTCTGATCCGATTTTCATCATCAGATACATAGAGTACTTACGTATCTGTATCCAGGCGATTTCTTATACGGTGGTCGTGCCGTAGTCTATGCTCTTTTAGCTGCCTCTGACCCTGTGCGTGTTCCAACTTGGACTCTTGACTCGTTCTGTGTTAATCATTGAACTTCTTTTCTTAAGGCTCTAATCCGGGGAGTAAAGACCCTCTTCTCTCAGCTCGTATACGGCACTTCTTCCCAAATGACCTCGTCTCAAAAATTCAATACTAATAGAGCGGAGAACCGTTCCACTTTACCGACACCATCAAATGCTCTGGTAGTTCACGTCGAACTTTCCACGATACACTCTCCGCCTCTCAAATCCCCTGCCGACAAGGATGTGAATGGATCAATAGAAGCAATTGACAAGTCCAGCGGAAATCATTTCGGAAATAATGATAGGTCTATAGGTAACGTCGAAATGGAGAATGATGTATCGGTTATAGTGGCAAGTTCAGACCAGCGTGTTCCAGTGCCAGGTCTTGATCTTCGTAGTAGAAGGGAAGAAATGCAGAGGCAGGAACAAGATTTCTTCAAAAGGCAGATATGATTTATTTGGGCTTCTATGTCGGAACTTGGTGTGTAACAAGCTTTGTATAATCTGGTAGCATACGATTAGGTCGGCTTACATTTACAGCTTTGGCTGTATTGTCTCGGCCGACTGATGTAATATGTAGTCTCCCCTGGGCCCTACGAGGACCCCTGATTATAGGTGGCAATGTATGGTGCCAAAAATCCTCGATTTCGGCCGGTTTTATACGAACCAAAAATGGTGGTTTTGGGTCAGATTTTATACGAACTGGGGTCTGGCCTCTGATTTTCCCACGACCCTCTATGGTCAAAAATCGCGTTTCCCCGATTAAAAAAGGGCTTTTTGAGTGAAATTTCTCTTTTTGAGGTGAAAATTTTACCATCTGTGCAGCCGGGTCAGACGCCGGCTGTCGGTAGCATTCGGTACCAAGAAAGGGCTTCACAAGCGGCCACTTTATACGAATTTCTCTCCCGGCTCCGCCTGCGGCGGGCCCTTTGATACGAATTTGTAACCATACATAACTGGGATTTAGACACCCATTTTGATACGAACCTTCACCATACATTTCCACCTATAATCAGGGGTCCTGCCCTACGTAGGTAGACAACAAATGTGTGACGATCATACGATGTACATATGTAATAGGTAGATTGCAGAGTTGATGGATTGGTAAACAGGCCCGAGCGGTCCCTGCGTCAAAATTGCTGAGATGTCAAAGTACAGGTAGTTCGAAGGAGATTCGCCCATATATGTATTTGACGCCGTGTACTTCGCGCGCGCCCCGGCTATTCCAACGGGAGCGCATGTTCTCCTCCTATCTGTCTGTGGGTAAGGATAGATCCAGAATGCCAGAAGTCTTTGGCATATCTTGACGTCGCGTTTCCAAACAAAAAAATACCATACATGTAGTTGGTACTCGCGTTGCTACACAGCAACACGGTACTTAGAGAAAACCAATTCTACAGACCGAGTTTCACTGCAATCTCAGGGATCTCTCCCTCAACCTTCTTCCGGTTATGTAGTATGGCTGAGCGTTCCTGATCTATGCCATACTAAACCTTGTCCTTTCCCTTCTTCCCGTCCTGCGCTCCACTCACACATGATGAATTAACTAAACTTGCACCTTGTTCGAGGACACGGAATTCAATAGCTTTGAAGGTGGAAGAGTGATTGAGGTGATTGAGGTGTGATTTGTTGAATTGAGACTCGGACCTGAACGGCGATTGAGAAGTTACCACTGTAGGTGTTAAGACTTCAGATCTTGCTTCTTGTGTTACTATGTACTATGTAGCAGCTGTCCCATGCCAAAACCGACGGGAGCACGGAACTTGAAAAGATAACGGCACGGTCTCATGGTGTGTATCCAATAAACCTGGTCGCTCCATAACCATCAAGAGAATATTTAGATTCACCAATGAGCTGACGACACTAGATGCCACCGGGGGGCTGATAGGGGTTGTAGCACGCAGTCCTTTGGTGTCGGACGAAGTTATCCGTGCAGATGACTGTATCGAGAATCACAAGTCTCCAGTCCTATTAGCGAAGTTGTATATTTAGATGAGCGACCTTGCTACATACGAAAGGAACAGACAGTCGTCGTGCGATGCTGGCCAAGCACACAAACACCTACATAGCTGAGGCGCGAGCATCTTTAATTAGTTTGAAGCGACTCGCTGCTACCATATTCATATGGCCTGGTGAAGAGGCGCCGGCATGTACACTTCGCCTGTCTTTCATCCAATTGAGGGTAGTTTCTTTCACGGCCCAACAGAATTCGGTGCTCAATGCAACGGTGCAGGCATATACGAATCGGCATTCCCTCACATCGCTTCAACTATCATGGTAACCTATATTCCGAATGGTTCAGCTATCAGATGAAGCTTGAAGAGAGATAACTCACTTAGCTAGCCGGTAAAAAAACACGTAGATACCTCCAGGTCCAAATCCCGTCCGCATTGCGCAACTTCGGATTTCCAAGCTTCAAGCCGAGGCCTTTGGTGACGGAGCAGACAACAGCGTCGAACGCTGGTCGAACGGCTTCATGGCAGGCAGCGGCTGTGGCTGGGTGATACCACGTGGCAAAGCCCTTGCCAAGCAACACAATTCTACGTACAAACAAAGGGTACAGCCATTAGATTGAGTTCTGGCTCTTGACATTCGTAATGTCACAGGTCTTGTACGTTCCGTATCTCCTAAAAACTACTATCCTACTCACCAGCTTCAAGAATTACTCCGGTTGAAGCTATCCTCACACATTCCCGCTTCATTTTGACCTTGCGGTCGGAGGAGGGAAGATACCATGGTCTAATTCTCTTTCGATTGTCTTCCACCGAACTTTCCGATGAGCTTTCTTGTAATACAAGCTCGAGAGCTGCCTACAAACAAATATACGTTATGGAGTCTACATGTCCCCATCTAGGAGCCGATATGTCTCATGCTGATATAGAGGAGTACGAAGATAGTGTTGTAGCTGTCTGCCCATGGCATAGGTACCGAATCGACAAATAAGGTGTTTCTAAGCTTAATTCATGCCTTCTAGGTATGATTTTGACCTCAAGACCGGGAAAAGCGATACTGGGTTGCAAGCTTGCACATATTCGGTTGAGGTTAAGGTAGACGCAGATGGAATCGACCAAGTATATATGGAAGCTCCGCGAGAAGGTACAAATTGGCGTGTAGTTGAGTTACGACCGGTTTCCGAAGGTATGGTGCCCAAAAGACATGTCAAAACCTGAATCTTTATTAAAGTTTGCATAGAATTCGCTGATCCGCCTCCACCACCATCAGTCGAAAGCAGCGCTCTGCTTCATTCAATAGGTTCGCAGGAGCCTGAAGAACCTGTCGTGCCTCTTGATGATCCACCTAAGACCTTGATGGAATGGGCTGTCTTGATTTTAAATACTCCTAATCCCACTTTAAAGGTTCGTCTGGATGCGTTCAGCGAAGGGTTTGGTCTTGAACCAGATCCGAACAGGTAGAGCGTACCCGTTATGCAGTTCAAGCCTTCCGTACGGGAAAGRTTACATCCATAGGTCATAAAACATCCCARGCACCACTACCACCTAATACTCCGCCTCGGGAGGCAATGAACACTGTAGATCCAGGTAAGGTTTTGAGGCGGAAGAATAGAGCCGTGATGCTGCACGCTTTGGCAAACATAGAGCAGTGGGCGTGAGTGGGTTCCTCACTGTTATGGTAGGATTAATTTGACCTCACCTCAGCATAGATCTTGCGTCAGTTTGACTTAAATACTTCCCGAAACACCCGTCATTTATCCAGGTACTCTTCTAGATGGGATATCATGGCAAGATTCGGTCCAATGCATAAAGATTTACCTCCTGCCTTTTTCTCTGACTTCGCCAAGATGGCTCTCGACGAGTCAAAACACTTGTTAGTCGTCACAATTTTCTTTGTTGCTGAGACTTGGACTAGTTACTGATGTCCGTCGTCTCGATGAATATCACTAGTACGCTTCTTAGATCCCGACTTGCAGCGATTTCGCCTTCTACGCCATACGGATCCATGCCTGTACATGCATCGCTATGGGAATCAGCTACCGTTACCTCGAAGTCCTTCCGATCCAGACTCGCCATCATCCATCTTGTACATGAAGCGCGTGGCCTTGACGTGAATCCTGCAACGATAGAGCGCTTTAGGAAAGCTGGTGACACGGAAAGCGTGAAGGTCATGGAAACCATTCATGCTGATGAAGTCACTCATGTCACAGCCGGGCACCGATGGTTCAGTTGGATTTGTGAAAAGGAAGGCGATGCTGACCCGGTGAAGGCGTTTAGAGAGGAAGTTAGGAGAAACTGGAGAGGAGACATCAAAGGACCGTTCAATGCGGAGGATCGAGAAAGGGCAGGCCTGAGTAGAGAATTCTATGAGAATCTACGTGGCGAGATGCCCGTAGAGCCCGAAGAGAGAGACCTCACGAGTCGAAATACTAGTACTCTGCAGATGAGTGACGTGAAGGAGGCCCTGGCGGATGTGAAAATAGAATACGATCCAACAGGTAAAATCAATTGACGTTGCTTTGCGCGGATGTTCTGCCTAGTCCTCTTGCTTGTCCGACCTAGAATACCATCAACTGATAATTGAGGATCCTAGGAAGTTTCGAATAACTCCTATGCTATTCTATGGCCGTGGCCCTGAATATCTAATGCAATCCGAGATTAGCCGAGGAGAACTTCGTACAGTAACTGAGGGTCACCGTGTGGTCGCGTCTCCTAGAGCGTTGAATTGAGTACTTCTATTACGACGCTCCAATCATTGATATCCAACACAGCGGGTATCATGATCCAGCGAGGCCTATTCATTTTCTGCCTCTGTAATTTCGGAACACAGACCCTGAGTTTCAAGTTATGGCAGGCATGCAAAAACAGGCAAAAACCCTTGCATCCGTGCACCCGTCTTGTCAAGCATGTCAAGTCCTGAGCGAAACACTTGAATTTCTCAGCCTCCTACCGCCAATCACTCCAAAAAAAAAACAATTCAATCCATTCAGTTTTTCAGGCTCCGAGCGCCGATAGGAGTGCAGCGTGCTGAAGAGAAGTCTTCTCTGCCGGTTCCTGCAGGAGTGCAAGAAAAGTCATCGGCGGCGCTCAAGGAGAATTCTAGAGATCATGGATCCAAGAGGGCGATGCCACACCGCAAGGGCAAGGTAAGTAAGAAATAGATAAACGGATTAGAAAATAAGTCGTAAGCAAGCGCTAAGCATGAACTACATGGACAGAATCGAAACCTACATAGTGAGAACAAGCAGTTACTTCAAGCTACAAGCAATATAAATGTACATCTGTAGTACTCAGAGTTAGTGAGTATAGTTATATCAAATCTGCCTCCTAAAAGCATCTTGTTCCTGCCTCTGTGTATCTTGCAATTGTGCTCTTCTCTGGAGATCGAGTGAAAGTCCCGGCCCTCTGAGCGGCCTCTCCATTTGAACTGTATCTGCTTCAGCCACGGGCTCGACATTAATTTCAGCTTCCGAGCCATTTGTCTTATTCAAATCGTCACATCTCGACTTGTCCGGGTCGTTAACATCAGAAGGCGCGGTTGGGTCCTTACCGGTACCTGTGTCTGTGTCTGTCAAACTCTTTCCGGGCGGGAAATGCATAGTGGAGAGCTCGATGTGGACCACCAGAGGATTCGAGGACGTTGGTACTGTCGATGCGTCAGAGGAATGCTCGCCGGTGTTGTGCTTCGTAGAGGAACTTATACGCGAACTCGACGAGCGGTAGAAAAGTTCGGTGATAAGTGTTCTTGTACCTCGGACGAGTGCCTGGAATTATAATCACTGAGATTGATGAAAATTCTGAGAGACAGGTACTTACAGGATCTGCCGCAGCTAAGAGAGCGTAGACTACAGCACGCCCGCCGTATAAGAAGTCACCTGAAACCACATACGTAAACAGGTAGAGGATTTGTTGGGATCACAACCTACTGAGGAGGACAATATGGTAATCCTTAAAACACAATAAGACGGTATTAATACCATATATATACTAGAAAACTTACCGTCATGTTATGTAGGCCGCCTCGAACCGTCGCGTGAAGTACACACATGATACTTAAGAGATTCACGAAGCATGAGGCCATTGGATATAGGGCTAACCTAGAATGAGCAAGACTGACTCAAAAGCAGGATAAAGGATATACCAATTCGCAGAATAATTTGTTTATGGTGATGTGCATGTATAACTTGCGGGGAAGCTGTTGAAAGCCCTTGCGAGAGACTAGATTTGACATTCTTTGAAGCGAACACTCGTCGGAAACGCATCTATGGGAAGAAAAGGTGAGCTATCGATTGCATGGCCGCGAGACTGCTGTCAAGTAGAAGCTTACGGAGTGTCTGAGCATATAAATCAAGACAGTTATAGAGCAAATGATTTCACCGAAGGCTGCCAATCCGGTCCATGCCAGCTGCGTGGTCACCTAGGAATAGCATATTAGATTGATCTGGGAATGGCTAAAAGCAAGAGGACATACCTGCCAGATAGTTCGCTGAGTTGGGTTATCATTAGTATACCAGCAGTCCTGCACCAGAGGGTCCCAGCTGCAAATTTTCTCTTTTCATTTATCGAGTATAAAATTCGGGGCGGAGAATACTTACCCATATTGTTTCGCGGCATATGTCGGCACAGTCAGTATGACCGACATGCAGGCCGATGCAATTAGATAAAACTTCTCCATCATCCTCCCATTGACTCCATGGACCACAACAAGTCTGTCTTAACTTCAGAAAAATCTCTGAAGGGAGTCGGCAAGATATTGTGTCCTTACTGAAGATTGAGCGCAATGCTGAACAAAAGGAAACTCGACAGCTCTAAAGTTAGCTAGTAGAAGATCCGGTTTAGTCATACAGCATACAGCAGACAGCACATGCCGGAATCCACGGGAGCTGACCTGTAGAATGAAAACTGAGAAACCGCAGAGGAAGCCGGGCCCAGTGAGGGAGCCTCCAACTGCGTTTGCGATACCAAAGAACAAACTGGAAAGAGGGTCGCGTCAGAAAATCTTCATGATGTTGAGAAAATAGGTCTACATACTTGGCAACGAGCGCATAGATCACGATACGAAAACTGACGCGATCCAGATGAACATGCGATTTTGGATGAAACCAAACCGCCGCAATAACCAAAAGAACGAGAAAGCAGAGACCAGCTCCAACAGCTGAGGTCACAGCCCATAACTGGTTCCTATATGCCAATCGTAAGAGACTATCTTTTCCACGAAAGGTTAGAGGGTGCCTACGAGATTCTATCCATCTCTGGAGTGAACACGAAC
>RCHF01000620.1:0-15116 GCA_003987895.1 Neonothopanus nambi | reverse complement strand
CCTGTGGAGGTGTTCCATATCCTCACTTCATTGTCCCATGATCCTGAAACAACATGCAAGCTGTCTGGTGAAAAGGCCACAGATGTCACATAGTGTGAATGGCCTTTGAGCACCTGCTCCACCTGTCCTGTGGAGGTGTTCCATATCCTCACTTCATTGTCCTCTGATCCTGACACAACATGCAAGCTGTCTGGTGAAAAGGCCACAGATGTCACATAGTCTGAATGGCCTTTGAGCACCTGCTCCACCTGTCCTGTGGAGGTGTTCCATATCCTCACTTCATTGTCCCATGATCCTGATACAATGTGTAATTTGTCTGATGAAAATGCCAGAGATGTTACCCAGTTTGAGTGGCCTTTGAGCACTTGTTCCACCTGACCAGTGAATATGTCCCATATTCTCACTTCATTGTCCTGTGATCCTGATGCAATATGCCAACTGTCTAAAAAGGCCACAGAAAGTACAGCTCTAGAATGGCCTTTGAGTACCCGCTCTACCTCTCCTGTGGAGATGTTCCATATTCTTAACTCTGAATCCCATGATCCTGACACAACATGCAAGCTGTCTGGTGAAAATGCCACAGATGTCACCCAGTGTGAATGGCCTTTTAGCACCTGTTCCACCTTTCCTGTGGAGATGTTCCATATCCTCACATTGTTGTCATCTGATCCAGATACAATATGCAAGCTGTCTGGTGAAAATGCCACAGATGTCACCCAGTCTAAATGACCCTTAAGCACTTGCTCTACCTTTCCTGTGAAGGTATTCCACATCCTCACTTCCCCATTATAAGATCCTGACACAACAAATGAACCATCTGGTGAATAAGCCACAGATAACACTCCAAAAGGATGATGGAATAATTGAATACATGGGCTCCATGCTGTGCTCAGTCCTTTCACAACCCTAGTAAAATGCTTATTCTTTGAGAGTCTCTTGTACTGTTTTAGCAGACTGTGTGTAGGCAGCCAAATAAAGGGGTCACAATATGTCTTTTGAGGCCATTCAGTTATGCAGTCTAAGCTTGACAGTATAAAAGATCTTGCTTCCATAAGCCAAGTCTGCAACTCCTTTCTTAATAATTCTTCTTGATGAGCTGACTTATCAGCTATCTGTGTCTGCCTTTCCTTTTGAGCAGTATATTGTTGAAAACTTTGAATGTATTTGGAAAGTCTGTGATTCCACCCTTTCTTTAATATCTCATGTACAGAAACCTCTAACTCCTATGTAATTTGTCAGCAGTTTTAGACAGATAGATGATTCCTACTACCTACCGTTATAGTGGATAGCACTTTGAAAAGACTTCCAGCTGCAACCTCCATATGTCTGACTATACTGAGGGTCTCTAGCCAATACATTAAATGGTTGACAAGAAACTCTTTTAAAGCTCCATAGTGCTCAGAAGATATGTGATCCTTTCCTGCAATCCAATGACATGCCCAGTACTGACAACAATATGCAAGAGCTGGCATAGGCTGATATATACAGCTTGAGATAGTAGCTTCTGCAATATCATTTGCCCTTGTCTCAAGTTGGATATTGCATACATTTTCCCTCAAATTCTTGTTCATATATTTTAGGCAGCAGAGTGCAAGGAATGCATGTTGTGATTGCACATCCATCAAATATTCTTGAGGACAAAACTTTCTATCTGTTATGTACTCTGGAAATGATGCATGGAAGACAGTGACTGGATAAATTGCAGCATCCTGAGGGTTAGGAATATTGAGCAGTGAATGGAGAGAGGATAGAGTGTCAGCAACACCAATTGTTTTATCCATGATCTGAAGAAGATCCTGAATTCCAAAAATGGAAAGAGGATTGTATAAGCCTACAATTGTATGCAGGACATTACACTGATTTTTCAATTCTGCTGTGTTCTGTTTTTTCTGAAGCACCTGTATCAAAATTTGAGAATAAAGTGAACAAATGCCTTCTTTGGCTGCTTTGGCATCATTGGTCATTGATTTGAGACACTGTGCTTGCTCAGCATCAATATCAGTAATATACTGAACTGCTGTGAAAGCATAAATGAAGAGCTGGTCTGCCTGCTGAGTGAGTCTGGATATATAAAATCCAAAGGACTGCTCAAGATTTGGATCAGAAGCAAGGTGCTTCAATCTCTCTGATAGATACAGAGAGATATCAGCATGTATGATAGAAGCTTCAACATCATGCAGTCTGAGCTGGCCAGATTTAAGCAAACTGCTCTGCATCTCAGACCTAATTTCTGTCTCAGGCCTACTTGAGATGAATATGCGAAGGGGAAGAGAGGATACATGCTGCATGAGCAGAGAAACAATGACTTGGGTAGCTTTAGGATAACAGCATTCATCCAATGCATCAATAACAATAATCTGTTTGACACCTGCTGAAACAGACTGAATATTCTGGAAAGGTTCAATGAGAAGGAGTTTAATCTGTTGAGCAGGGCCATATTCAGCAATGTCAGGCTCTCTTTTCAGTAGCTTGACAATCTGATCATGATAAGCAAGGTTCTGACGAGCAAGAGAGCTTGCAATGGTAGGGATGATTCTCTTCACATCACTGAGGTCTGCAGATGCCCTTGTACAGAAGAATGATCCTCCAAGCAGACCAATGGCACTGAGAAATTCACAGAAACTCTGAGCTATGGTGGACTTTCCTGTGCCAGCAATGCCACTAAGCCAGAAGATCTGTGAGCCTTGTCTATCATTTGCCCATTGAATGAGCTCTGTAAGGACTTCAACACGGGTGCCAGGCATACAAGGAACATGATTCCCTGCTTTGAAAGAAGCTCTTGGTACAGGATGTAATTTATCTAACATGTCTATATTGTTTTGAACTCAGTAGTCTGAACATTTGTTAGTGTGTTCATTGTGACACTCACAGATATCCAAGAGTTCAGGTGAAACCTGATTGTAAATATTGGTGATAATATCACCCTGGTGATTGGTGAAAACACCTCCTGATACATGGCATCCAGAAGCATTTTTGAACATATTCATGGGTTGAACCAGATGCTCTGGAAACACAGAGGTATCAATTGCCTTATCACTTCCTGGTGGAGGATTGCTAGTAGTGTTGGCATTGAAGGTAGAGGACAYTTGGGTGTTCATTATGGACTGGCAACTGGCAAGTAGGAACGAGATGATGGTGGATGAAGTGCAAGAAGTGGAGAGTGAGTTATACAAACTCAGCTGTCAATGGACACCAGATGATTGACAGTAGATTGGAGGGGATCACATCAGGGCTCTGAGATCAATCCAAATGAGTCCTTACTTTGATCTTGAACGACATCCTTCAATGCCTTTCACTACCTCCAGTTCCCAAAGACTACTTAAGTGGTTGATAATCTGCGCAAAAAGCTATCGTGAATAGCTTGAAATGGAGTCTTGGCCATGGACGAGACACGGATTTACTTCCCAGACAGTGAGACTATTGCCATTCTAGAATCGAGCTCAAAAGCTGGGAACTGCCAATGAAACGTTACGCCGCGTTGCCACACTATGCTCTGATGTACAAGCTCCGATTAAAATCCTTCCCGTCCCGATTAGGATAGCTTTCATTGTTTGTTATGTAATTGCGATGTCCGAAGGGGCCTCCTTCAAGGCTCCTACCTACTCTCCATACACTATGTACCAGAAGCTATTGGACGACTCCATTTACACGAATAGGAATTTACGGCAGAGAATCCCGGTGGTTAGTGATGGAGGATGCGCATGTGTACCGTGAAGGTTGTCTCTGGAGTCTTGGTGTTGTGGCTGTAGTCGTGTAACTGGGTCCTATCTCTAGTGCGTCTTTCTCTGTCACTAAAACGTGGACAAGACTGACATATATCTTTAAAAAGCGTCATATTGATAATTACTAGTGATACAATTGGTGTAGCTCGAGTACTCATGACCAAATCAGCATTTTCAATATCGACATCAGACTTCAATCATCTTCACCACCGCCTATTGAAATATACGTGCTCACGAACATCCGTATCGATCTCGGAGGGCGTTAAAACATCTTCAGCTCTTGAAAAGGAAGAATAACTTACGACAATCGTCACAGCACACTGCATAGCCCGGAGGAGGCCCAGACGGGCAATAACCAGAAATATCTTGCAGGTTCGAGTTCCACTTATGGCATTGGGAACCCCCTTCTCCTCCTTCAGCCAAAGAGAAACAATAGCAATTGTCGGCTGCAGCAAAGTTCAAAGCGCTGAGGATAGTGGCACTAAGGAGGATGAGACGCATCTACGAAGACATTCAGCTGTATGATCCAAAGAAGGCGAGATACTACACGGACCTTATAGCTTGTAGACCAGGGAAGGGATGGCTTTTCGAGTGTTGGGGATGACATTCGCTTTATGTACGTCCCATTTTGACCAGTACTGAATTCGATTTTGATGTACCGTCTAGCTCCAAGTTTCATATACTCCACTAAGGCGGCTACTCTGGCTGATGGATTCCACACGAGTACCACTTCTGTAGATTCGAAGAGAGCATACAATGGGTCGTTTGGTGAACTCGCTAGCGTCGGAGGTGCAGTTGGGAAGCCAGCGAGTTATTCACGGACCAATGAAGCCGAGCAAAATGTTAAGTCGTCGCTCCCGGTCTGGCAGTGAAGATTACGTCTCATTGTCACCTCTCCGCGGCCTCTTAGCATGTTACGGCGAACTTGCAATATAGGCCGGAAACGTCGGCTTATAGGTAATCAGCGGCCCCCACGAGTGCATGACCGCCCGTTCCCTCTATATCATGATTGGCAACTTGGTGGTGCATCTCTCCCTTTCTGCTCCAGCTCGTCCAACTCTGAATCCGTGAAATTGAGTAACCAGTTACTGCCTTCTTCACTAAGCGCCTCAAGTCTAATACGTCATACAGTATGGTTCTCGCTCGGGCGGCCTCTGCCACGCAATTAATGCAATACCTCATTGCTTTCTCGGTCCGTTCAATCACCTATGACTGCAGTTCGCTGCGCAGGAGCTGGATCTATTTGCACTCGTCGCGTTCAACCCACGTCCTTCAGTACGCCCTCCTACTATACTGAACAATAACATGACTGACGTGAACTTTGGTATATTACTTACCCGAGAGTGAGTATTCCACGATGTCCATCCTTCATGCCTAATGTAAGTACATCTCCCGCGCATACATCGTTGAATTCTCGTGTGCGTGCTCAACAGAGTCCGCGCTTGACCATAACTAAACTACGCATGCTCGAAGGCGTGCGTCATAGGTGGATGCCTTCAAGAAGCATACATGCTTCTCTATTCACATACTGTAGGGTTAACGGGACCGTGAGGCTGACGAAGCGATCTTGAGCGCATAACCTTCACTGTTACCATAATTTCAGGATTCCGCGAAATGGTGGCGATCGTGTAGTCACGGTGCTAGGTAGTGTAGTGCTCTGTGCATGACGCACGAATGAGGTGAGGTGAGCCACCGCTCAAGTTCCTCATCGAAAGTGCTAAACGGGTCTATATATATATTACCACAGGCTTCACGTCTGAAGACTTGCAACCCAAAACCTTTACACAATTCGCTCTGTATTCTCCCAGTCCCGAAATGACTCAAATCCAGGTTTGTTATTATGATCCGAACATCCTCAGTAGTTCGTACTCAGTTTCTTCGCCGCTTTAGACCATTCAAAAAGTTTCTTTCATCAAATTCGAGATGAATGCTCCAACGTGGTCTCGCCTTCAGGCCTGCATGATTGGAAATAACAACAATGTGTCGAAGCGTCTTCGTCCCTCCGACGTGAGGATCCTCTCATGTCAGGTTCCCGAAGGTCATACTGTCACGGTTGACTTGCGGGACACTGTGATACCCAATGGCGCCAAGGTACGTCTTGAAAATATTTGCATTGGTAATAATCTGCTAATACTTTACCGGTCTTCGAATTTCCAGATACAGCTAGGTTGCGATTACATATGTACATCTCGTTTCCCATTCCTGTCGAACAGCCTCTCTGATGATCATGTTCTTCGTTACACTAGATCCTTTCTGGGAGCCGAAACGGTGTTTTGAAGTTGGTTACGAATGTGGTGAACAGGTTACAGCCCGATTGTGAGTCCAAGCCATTGTGAATCCATCGTCATATTTACAATCGTTTGAAAATCCAGAGACATGATCAAAGGAAAACCTGACTTTCAGGTTGTGAGCTGTCATAGAAAGCATTAGAGCTGGTACAGGGAGTGTAAAGTTGTAATGGTATCGTACATCTAAAACCTCAGGTTGATAATTGGAGGGTATCTTGGGGGCGTCCTGGAGCCGTTTCCTCTTAGGAGTGGCCTAACGTTTATACAGCTTTCCTTGTACTGTACCTTTCACATAATTCAACACTGCTTTTCCTCCCCCGCTGAAGATATATAACACAAAGCAGGAACAAACTGGAAGGCGTCAGGCGCCCAGGCCTAGTCGGCTCCAATGAGACGTTCAAGAAGCACGTGAACCCGTAAATAAGCGCTAGTAGATTAGATGTCCAACTATAATGACCAATCAACAAGCTCTTCCGACTCTTTCCATTCGTCTTCGACGACAACTGGCTTCGTGGGCAGGTGCGGCCCGAATATCCTATTCCTTCTCTATACTCACTGGAAATATATGTCTATGTCCTCGAACTCCGACTACGAAAGAGTAATAATATCTGGAAAGTAGGGTTTCCTGGACAGTAATGGCGCTGAGGAGGACTCACAATTCATGGTGAGCACTTAGATCTAGATCCTAGCGCTTCAGCATCAATCTGGGGCATTTTCCTAATTTCCCTATCTCTCAAAATGCTAGAATCTTTTAACCTTTCTCTCGGAGAGATGCAGCTAGTGTCATCACGAATTGTGTATACAAAGATGTACACTTGTATTCGATTCATCAGAAACGACTCTTTTGGAGCGACGCTTCGCACCTCAGATAAGAAGGTGATATCAGCTTAAACCGTTGCTTCCATGCCAGATCTCGTACTTGGCTTGCTTAGTACAGCCTCTCAGGTGCCATGCACAGGATTGAACTCTGTGCGGGCAGCCTTTAATAGCTCGAGTCATTCATCCTTCTGAAGCAGATGACCTTGCAAGGAAGAGCGTCCCAGGCAGGGAAAGGCACAAGCCACAGCCTGCTGATACGAATCAAACTACGACATATATCACGCTTCTATTAGGGTATGCTGACTTTGCTGGCGTTAATCAGTTCGAGTCACTCCCTGTCACTTCGGGACCAGAGCTATAGAGTGGCTATAGCGCAACAGTCTAGGCTCTGTCGGCATTCAGAGCAGTTCTGTGTACTGGACGTGCGTAACTGAAACTTTTCGCTACATGAGGTGATTCTAACGTGTTCTGCTCTTGGATGGGGTCGATGCTGACCAGTAAATACATGTGCCGTCCAGAGCATGTACCAAAATACGAAGATCGAAGGAGTCATAATACGTGTGGAGGGTTAGACGCGCATAACATCATCCTACCATTGTACATGTCATAACATCATATCCATTTCCCAGGAGACCAGCAGCTTATAAGGGCCAATAGATTGTCTCTAGCCTTCCTCGTTCCCCCCCTTCCTACCACAGCATTAAGATCATCATGCATCGCAGGTTTTCGTCCATGGTCAGGCCCCCCAAGGAGGGTACATCTACCAACTATGGCAACAAAGATGCTGACTCTACTGGGTCTACCGTCGTTCGTGAAGATGCGCTTCCTCCTTCTTTGAAGATCAAGCGGGTCGATCACTACTATAGTCGTTGGTCTAAGAGCTGGAAGTACAAAGTAAGATCCATTGAAGTCTGTACTAGGAATCTGCCTCTGACTCCAGTTCCAAAGGATACTAGTGCGAAAGTTACAGTTGAATCACTTCCGTTCATCAAACGAGGAGATAACGATCCATGGAGGGATTATCTCTTCGTGTACGTCCTTTGTTCTGCTTTTTCCGAACCTAGAGGGGTTGACTCATAGCTGTGTAACATTGATAGCGTCGTCCGTGACATGCAAAAACCCAGGAGCCGACGCGATGACCAAAATGTAGAGCCAACGTTCAAGGTTGTCATCAAGAGTGAATATATCCTCAAGGCGTGTAAGGATGTTATTAAGTCCTGGCCAGGCGTCTCGTGGAACAGCGATCCGCTTGGTTCGTGTCGCTTTTGATTTCAGTGTTGCTGAGCTTCACTAATGTCTATCATAGAGCTCGACCCTGAAATTTTTCTTACTTTCCTCGAGGAGTTCATTAACTATCGAGATACTCTCGAAGCCCAGCACAAGAGATCAGATGTAGATAATTATGTCTTACAGGCCGTCAACGTTCTTCTCTCGTGGCTTCACACCGATTATGCCAACACTATTGCCAAGATCAACAACCTTAAAGCTCATGGCGAGATTTCGAACGACATGCTTTATGCAATTCTTGCTCCACGCTCTATTTTGGTAGCACGCTGCGCTATCACTAGTCTTCCTCGTTTATTCAAGCTGGTCTCCTGGACCCGTCTAGCAATCAACACCCAGGTTTATCAGCTGCACTGCGAGAGTATCGACCTGGTTGACAGACCAGAGACTCAGACGGTGGCGGTGGGCAAAGTTCAGCACAAGATTGTACTCGAGCCTTTCAAGGGGGTCATCAAGATCAGAGATCTTGCTGCTTATCCGATTCAGTATCATCCTGAACCTATGATGCTGAAGGAGTCAATCGTGCAGAGAGGGAAGAAATGGGTTAATTTGATTGGTATTCATCATAAGGAGTTTGATGGTGTTGCAGCAATTAAAGGGGAGAACAGATTGATTAGGCACACTGTAAGCTGCTCCTTTTAGGCAGATATTATGATAGTAATATCTAATATACTTGAATCTACAGGTTAAAGGAAGAATCATGGTCGACAGAGGTATGCTGAATACCATTGATCTTCTTTTCAGAATTTTAACCTTTTTCGTGTCAGCTACATTTCGTCGCTTCAATCCCAATTATCAATACGCAGTACCTGTATCTGAAATGATGCAAACAGATTACACTGGTTTCCCGGATCCCAACTGGGTGCCTCCACCTTTGCCATCTGTTCCTCTTCCGCCTTCGACCGATGTTCTGCCAATGCCTGTGAACCCAGGACCCCGTCGTGTTAATAATGGTAGATCATTCTGCTGTATGAGGCCTAACGGGACTTGAAATGATTTTCTTGGCATATAGGTAACCTTGTCTACTCAAACTTGCGATCCGAAGACGGTTTTGCTCAAAACCCTGAACTCTCGGATGACGAGCTGCTCTTCACTCCAACTACTGTCTATGGGTTCAGTCTCACTGACAAGTTGTGGTGTACGTATCTTTACTGTACTCCCTTGATGCGAAAGACTTATATCCAGTACTTAGTGGAATTCAATATCGACAAGATTTCGGAAGTGCAGTGGGACAAGGATGCCTTCTCGAACCTTGTTCTTCCTGAAGGTCGAAAGGAGCTATTACAATCTCTTGTTGAGGCTCATCACCAAGGACTCGAGTTTGACGACTTCATTAAAGGAAAGGGACACGGCCTTGTTGTCAACCTGTTCGGCCCTCCTGGAGTTGGTGCGTTGTTTTACATACTTTTCTAGGGTATGGATGGTATTTCTAACCTCATGATTTCAGGGAAAACGTTCTCTGCTGAGGCGACAAGTGAACACGTGAAGAGACCGCTGTATCTTGTCGGTGCTTCTGACCTGGGCACTGAAGCTACCAAGATGGATCTCGCACTCGAAAAAGTTTTCGAAGTTGCGACTGCGTGGAAGGCTATTGTGCTGATTGACGAGGTAACATTTGCACCACTTACGGTTCACTATAAAAACTAAAACATTACCGCAGGCGGATGTCTTTCTAGAACAGCGCTCACTTCATGATCTCGAACGCAATGCTATGGTAGCCGTGTTGTAAGTCTTCTTTGATATTTACTGAGATGTATTCCTGATGGCATATCGGTTCTATAGCCTCAGACACGTTGAATATTACCGTGGGATTCTCTTCTTGACTACTAATCGAGTAAAAGCCTTCGACGAAGCGTTCCTCTCTCGCATCCACGTGGCACTTCACTTCCATGAACTTCCCTTTGAATCGAAAGTTCAAGTATGGTCTGCCTTCATCGCTAGAGTCGGCGCTTCAAAGGATGTCACTCCGGACCAGATCAGGATCTTGGCAGAGAAGAATGTAAATGGAAGGCAGATTAAGAACGCAGCAAGAACCGCGCAATCCTTAGCTCTTGGAAGGGGAGAGAAGTTGTCTTTTGACCACTTCTTATCTACTTTGAATGCTATGGATGAGTTTACGAGGGAATTCGAACAGATTCGCGTGAAGGCCAGGACGTGAAGGGCCCAACTTTATTCGTAGTTAGCGTGTATCATCAATTGTAAAATTACTGTCTGCTAGCTCTTGTACAATATATAACAATTGTAAAATGGTGAAGCTCGCGATTTTTCTCTTCAAAACGTGATGCAGCTTTGGCGTCGTGGGAGAATCATTCTATATACAGTCGTAACGATCCACAAGCTCTTCTTCTCCCCCCATGACGACAGTAATGCTCACATACTATTTTCTTCCTTGGAATTTGGCCCAACTCTGACTAATTCCGTGTATCTCTCCCTGGGAACAGTCTTGAAGCTGTAGACCACTCCTGAGCACGGGTGCACGGGTAAACCTCACACATCAACTATTCTGGGAGTAACTCGTAAGGCCTTTCCGTCATCTTTCAGTCAAATGTGCTTATGTATTTTGATAGACATCGAAGAATCACTGAATACAATCTAAGTACTTATATATTTGCTTTTGTACCCGGACATTCAACCTTTGTTCGTCCCCATGGCTTCCCCTGGCATTATCTTTCTAGCTCGGCATTCATTTATCCTGAGTCTTCCCATCTTCGTCATCTCAGGCTTGCGCTTTCTGGTCCTTTCAGTACTTGAGAATAGACATAGCGAAGCGAAAGTGAAAATATCGTATGGATCTTGGTTTATGATCATCGTAGCTGGCGCTATCTCTATGCCGGCCTACCATTGTGTGCGCATTTGGTGGAATGACATGACTCAAAAGCGTCTGGCCTCCCTTTTAAATGCTCGGGTGGTTCCAAAAGCACAAGGGAAACGACGGGGAAATCTTGATATTGGTGAAATTTTGAGAAATACGTGGAAGAATGGATATCCTGGTATGTGCTTCATCCTGGAATGCCTGATCTCGCTGAAGGTTTGCTAGATGATTGGCTTCCGCAAGTTCTGACGAATCCCGAGCGCATCATCAACTTTCATGTTCTAGGATTTGATGCTATCTTCACTGACTCACCGGACCATGTTCGTCTTATTCTCTCGACAGAGTTTCAGAATTATGTAAAAGGTATAGTGACACAATATTGAACATTTGATTTCCTATCGACACTTCACACTACTAGGTCCGAAATTTCACGAAGCTATGTACTCAGTCTTGGGAAATGGTGTATTCAATGTAGATGGTACGAGTTGGTTTTATTATTTCCTGTCTTCCTGTTACCGATGATTCATGGATCTATCAGGAGATTTGTGGAAGTGAATATTCCATATATATTTTCGCAAATGTGTCAAATCAATTGCTCCTAGATTTCATCGCTCAATGACTCGGCCCTTCTTCAGTCGTGACCGCGTCACTCATTTCGAACTCTTCGACCGACATGCTGAAGTTGCAATAAAGAAGCTTAAAGCTCGTGCTCAAGAAGGATACGCTGTGGATATTCAGGTGATAGTGTCCGCATGATAATACCTGAGTTACTAGGTTCATCGCATATTTACTTGATTTAGGATGTCATGTCCCGATTTACTCTGGACTCTGCAACCGAGTTTCTTTTTGGCTCCTGTGTTCATAGCCTTTCTTCCAGTGACCTTGCTTATCCCTACAATATCTTTCCGCAGCCCACTCAATCTGGAGATGCAAGGAAGGGATATAAAACCAAGAACTTCTCTCAAGCGCTCCTTGCCGCACAAAATCAGATTGCCCGACGAGAACGGCTCGCTTGGGCCTGGCCCCTCTTTGAATTCTTCAAAGATAAGACAAAGGATCCAATGCAAGTCATAGACGCCTACCTGGAACCTATCATACAGGAGGCATTGAAGAAACAGAAGTTCAATGAAAGTGGCATACATGCTGGACCACATTCTGAGTCTGAAGGTATTTTGGAAGAAGAAACACTCTTGGATCATCTGGTGAAATTGACACCTGGTATGTAATACATCCTCACTCAATAAACTCAGGTAATACATCATCATTTGGTCTCATCCAGATAGATCCTTTTTGAAAGATGAAATGTGAGCATGGTCGGATGCCTTTGCAAATATTGTATCCATGTGACTGATTATGAATTTATTTAGATTGAATATCATGATTGGTATGATTGGGTTGTTCTATCTACTTGGTACTTCGTATGCTTATCTGGTATACTTTGTGTAGCAGGAAAGGATAGCACAGCAGCAACACTCTCCTTCATTGTCTACTTCTTGGCCATGTATCCAGATGTGTTCCATCGACTAAGGGAAGAGATCATTGAGAAGGTTGGCTTTACTCACCAACCATCCCTTGAAGAGCTCAGAGAGCTAAGGTATCTTCGAGCTGTGATCAATGGTATTGTCCTAAATCTGTCAAACACAGACAAAGACTGAGCTACTCCTTTAAAACAGAAACACTCAGGCTCTATCCCATAGTGTAAGCCTCTCAGGTTTGGACCAAATCAACAGCTATTAATTCTTCATATGGACTGGCTTCTTAGACCATATAATGTCAGGTATTCCCTGCTTGTATTTGCTCACTGCTATGAGGTAACTGAATGCTGTCACAGAGAAACTGTCAAAGTGGCCACCTTGCCATCTACCTTTCCAAATGGAAAGCCATTTTTAGTCCCTGCTAATACCAGGTTATTTTGTCTCCTAGTAGCTTTTGTTATTCAGCTGTACTAACTTGAAAAAAGGGTTATCTACTCTGTGTTCACAATGCATAGGAGGGTTGATCTTTGGGGACCTGATGGTATGTCAAGATTATATGGTCAATACATAGATCTAATTTTCTACAATGGCAAAACAGCAAATGAATTTGACCCTGATCGCTTCTTGGATGAACGGCTACAGAAATATCTGACACCAAATCCATTCATTTTCCTCCCCTTTAATGCTGGGCCTAGGATCTGCCTTGGTCAACAGGTTTGTCCCAATAAAACTTTGTCCCAATTTCTGAGCCCTCTGATTTCAAAAATATGTCCAGTTTGCATATAATGAAATCTCTTTAATGATTATTCGACTACTACAGAACTTTTCATCGTTTGTATTGGATCCTGAAGCATGTTCTCCAGTCGATCGCCCTCCAGCCGAATGGAGGAATGGAACGGGGCGTAAAACGGTTGAAAACTTTTATCCAAAGATGGCCTTGACTATGTACACTGCAGTAAGTAGAGCAGTCTGTCAAATTTTTGTCGAGATTAAAGCTTCAAGTTCATTCCAGGGCGGAATATGGGTCAAGATGCAGGAAACGGAGGTAAAATTTGAATGAAAGTAGTGGATATACCGCGCTCCTCAGTTTCACATCCGCAACAGCGTGCTTTAGGTTGACATTTTTTTTTAATATTTACTTGATCCCAGGCTGGTACTGGACTCCTCCTCCTCCTCCTCTTCCTCGTAAATCAGCGTAAATTAGCCTGGCGAGCCAGTCTTTATACAAAAATACCGAAGGTAGTCGCTCGATAAGCGTAAATCAGCGTAAATCTCATTGGTCATGATTGTCACGTGGCTTTTCTACCGTAACGCGTGTAACACTCCGTGACGCTTGTCTTCCCAATTTTTCTCTATAGTATCAGACTTTTGTTATTTGCCTCTTTCGCCTGCTCTGCTATGCGAGGTTCTTGACGGTCGAACAGCGAAAATACCCAATTCTCATCTTTGTATATGCTGGTTCAATTCCAGCACACTTGAATTGTCCTCGGAGCTGAGAAGGGTGATTATGGTGTTGTTTGGGTGTTGTTCGCAAGGTACCTGCTTGCATTCTGCTTTCTCCTTTATTATCATTTATTGACATTTCTTCAGTCTTCAGCTCAATTATAATTTGCTCCGCTGTACCTCAGTTCGTGCTTCGCCAAAGTACGGAATCAGTTGTATGAGTGTAGAAGTTTGTACGATTACTCCCGCTCACAAGTTGTGGAAGGTTTCACTTAGTATTCCTTACCTCGTGGGCGTCAGATCTATCTGTCGAGGATCGATACGATGATTGGCCGATGCTACGACAGCTGCTGTTGTATATGCGGATCCATTGTGCGAATGCCCATGACATAAATGGCAATGTGAGTGGATTTGGGGTATAAGCATGTTAACAAACTGTACTGATTCTACTTCATTAGGATTCCTTCTCTCCGTAGTCACTTCATTGCTCTAGCAGGATAGGAATAGATAGTACATATGTCTATGCTGAGATCCACGGCGATTACGCCTCGTGTTCTGCGCTATCAATGGGCAAAGGGTACCCATAGCGTATACAAAAACTCTGCGTCCACCTCCAGTTGCTCTTGTCTACTACCGTCATGTCGTCGCTGCGCTATATCGTCAATCATGTCTTTTTCCCTCCCAAACGCTCTCACGAAGACAATTATTCGTGCGAGAATGAACATGCGCTCTGCGACGAGGTCCATCGTTCCGCGCAGAAGTATAAAGAGCTTTTGCCTGTGGAATCAAGGGAGAAGTGGTCGAGTATCATTTCTATGTTGGGGAACCTAGCAATGTCTCAGGAGACGACAGGGTTCTCGGCTGCTAAGCTGAAGAAAGCAATGGAGGAGATGGGTCCAGGCTGTATGTTGACCAAACTCTCTCCCAGTTCTTGTGACTGAATTCTGGCGTCATCTTTACAGCTGTTCTTGCCTTGCTAATTCGAGCTCAAAACGCCGGAATAATCATTCGCAAGTCGGAGAGCAAAGTTACCTTCGAGTCTTTCGAAGTTTCACCTTCCGCAGCCGCAGTCATGAGTGCTGGAAAGTTGTTGTGCTCGTACCCAGGCCCTGCAATAGTCATTGACGTATCGCCACATTTTAATAACGAGTGTTTTCGTCAAGAGTTGTGCTCCTTCCTCTCGCAAATGAATACAGACGTCTTGGATTCAGCTGCAACGACTACCAAGGCTGGATCAAAAGGTCAGGAGGACTGGGATACTGCTCACCCGTAC
>RCHF01000619.1:0-46498 GCA_003987895.1 Neonothopanus nambi | reverse complement strand
CACCTTAAAATCCTAAGGAAAAAAAATAAAAGCGCTTCTTGCATAGCAACTCAAGCATGTTATTGCTTTGCTGGAAGGCTGGTTACTCTCTCTTGCTATTATAGCTCCTTTCTTAGCGAGGAGCAAGACCCTTGCTTTGCTCTGGCTATTCTCTTGCTCTGCATTCCTTGCTTTGCTAGACCTCCCCCGGGGGAGAGACTGCGAAGAGAGGAACGATAATAAGCCGTTGCTCCCGCTCTCCCTTGCTCCGCAACCCCCCCCTAAGGGATTCTTGCTCCGCTCCCCCGGGGGACTGCGAGGAGCAAGGGAGGGGCGCTCTAGCTCCGCAAGAAAAGCAGGAGCAGAAGAAACAAGGAGACAGCAGAAGCATAACTAGCATTACACAAAATATATAATAATTAATACCAATGATCCCTCGTCAATATACATACATACTCCAATCCAGACTTTTCTTCGGTACTTTCTCTCGAGCCTCCTCCGAGTCTGCATCTGAGTTCTTGTACGTAGGGTGATCTGTATCCTGAAAACAGTCAGAGGCTAAGACAGACAGTTAGAAGTTAGAACGTAGGCTAACCGCCATGATGATGACCTAGGCGCCTGCAGCATTTGCGAAACGCGTAGACATGTGATCGTGGCACGGTGAATGCCACGCGACGCGCCTCGACGGTCGCGTGCTGCGCTTGACCTTCAGCTCCTATTTGCAGCTTTTTGCTGATGTCTTCACCATCATCCTCGCCACCTCCTTCTAGTTCCTCGTTGTCGCTCCCGACATCTTCCTCAAATGACCCACCTCAAAATACTTCGTCTCAGCCACCGGAGCCTTCGCTATCACCCTTGCCGTCGCTCTCGAGGCCTTACTCACTGAGAGGAGAGGTGATGACCAGGTACGGTGAGTTAAGCACCCCGTCTCAGTCACCGAGGCGCAAGGACCAGTTAGATAAGATGCCGAGGAGAAACTGGGTATGGGGGGTGAGTACTAGTACCTGAGCACTTTCCTTCCATATCTATCTCGTCTCGGTGGTTTCTCATTTTGCTACCTTAGGAGCACGCCGCCAGAGACATACTACCTGCTTCAGTCATCCCGCGTGTCCTCAATCCTAACTGGATCGAATATCGCAGGATGGAAGATTTCCCACTGACATGGTTCGGTGTGCCTTGGGACGAATATAAGGTATACCATTATGCAATATCGCGGGACATGGTGTACGATATTGGGGGAATGAAGATCTTTGGGATGGACCTAAAAGTTGGGCTAAACTCGTTGAAGAGTTCTATGAGAAGAATGGGGTTTATATATGTATGGTCCAGGTGTGGGGATGCGATGAATGGATCCTTGCGTTCTATAATAATCATGATCTGGAACTTCTTTCGATCCACCAGAAGAAGATTGTAAGAGCTGCGATGAGAGGGATGGGGTATGAGAAAGGGACGGCGAAGTGGTATCTTGACCGACAGGAGGAAGTAGGTCGTTTTCATTTTCCATCACTTTTCTCGGACGCACGCTGAAACGCTTCGTTTAGTTCTAATGTAGTTCTATGGTAGCTAGTGTTTGTCCTATTTATTTTGTTCGCTGAAACAGAAAGTGAGAACCACCATGGGGTGCCATTCGCGCAGTCATGAGAATGCCACGCGCGCGGAGCCGCGTGCTGCGCTAAGCTTGAGCTCCTATTTCAATTTTCAGCTTTTGCTGATGTCTTCACCAATGTCCTCGCCGCCTCCGTCTAATTCCTCGCCGTTGCTCCTGACGACTTCCTCAAATGACCTATCGCAAAATAATTTGTCTCGGCCACGGGACCCTTCGCCATCACCCTTACCGTCGCTCTCGACGCGTCCCTCAGTGACAGGAGTCATGATGACCAGGTTCGGTGAGTTAAGCACCCCCGGGTCGTCTCAGTCACCGAGGTGCAAGGACCAGTTAGATAAAATGCCGAGGAGAAACTGGGTATGGGGAGTGAGCACTTTCCTTCCAAATCTATCTCGGTGGGTTCTGATTTTGCTGATTTAGGAGCACGCCGCCAGAGACATACTACCTGCTTCGGTCATCCCACGTGTCCTCAATCCTAACTGGATCGAGTATCGCAGAATAGAAGATTTTCCGCTGACATGGTTCGGTGTGCCTTGGGACGAACACAAGGTATACCGGTATGCAATATCGCGGGGGTATGGTGTACGACATTGGGCGGATGAAACTCGTTGGGATGGGCCTCAAAGCTGGGCTCAACTCGTCGAGGATTTCTATGAGGAGCATGGAGTTTATATGTGTATCGTTGAGGTGTGGGGATGCGATTCGGATTTCATCCTTGCGTTTTATAACAATCATGATCTGGAACTTCTCTCGATTCACCAGAAGAAGATCGTAAGAGCCGCGATGAGAGGGATGGGGTACGAAAAAGGGACGGCGAAGTGGTATCTTGACCGATTGGAGGAAGTATGTCGTTTTCATTTTTCCATTACTTCTCTTGGACGCACGCTGAAACGCTTCGTTTAGTTCTAATGTAGTTCTATAATAACTTGTGTCCGTACCTATTTATTTTGTTGGCTTCAATTGGTTTGAAAACCTCTTGCAAAAGTTCAGTAGCATGAATTTTCCTCTGCTCCTGATCTGCGTGCCAGGGAAAGTTGGCGCAGTTTGCCAGTGGTTGAACGCTTGCGCTTGGACATATCAAGCTCATACTCTTAGCGACATCTCGTGGAGCGATCAGCATGGATGGGTTAACAAAAGCGTTGTGGTGAAGACACGAGTTCGTTGTTGAGATGATTTGCAAAGTCATGAGAAGCACTGATATCTTCTTTCTTCACCATCCTTGTGCAAACTGGACGACGCGGAGGAGTTCAATAAAAACATATTTTCAAGCTGAGTAAACGACAAATGGCGTACGTACGTGTAAATAATATCTGAAGCTTTCTCTCACTCGTTGCACCGATCTTTTAGGTTGAATTTCGATCCAAGAGTGTCTCTAGGGCCCTGCCACTCGATGCCGTTTTCGATGCTCACTTTTGTCTTGCTTTGATCTCTCCTGGATCTCTCTTAGCTACAAAGTCATCGTACCGGGAATTTCGCGAAGCGTTGAAGGAATCATTACTACCGGCCCACCCTGCGACGAAAGTCCAGTGCAGCAAAGAAGCGGCTGAGGGTCGTGCTATAATTTCTTTCCCCGTCATCAGCGTGAGTATATCTGAGTATATCCGTATTTTACCTCCTGGTTATTCCCGCTGACTCGTTTTCCTTAGTTAAATCGTCTTTTTCAAACCCGCCAGTTTCCGGACTAATGCAGATTATGTTGTTGTGGTCATCGAATCTCCTGTCGTTCTCAAAATGATAGTTTATCTACGAGGTTTGGAGGGAGAATGCATTCCGGCCGAATACTGAGAACCGGGAGATGCCCAATACGACCCTGACGATATGCTCGCTAATCTCGGGACTAACCCCTATCCCCGAGCAGGATCTTCAACGAAGCAAAAGGTTCGAAACTCTTCGAAGAGCTTATGGGCCATGTCTCGGGGAGAGGTAGCATTTGTATTCCAGAAGCGGATTACTTGCCTTTCAACGGGGCTGTTCAACAGCTGAAAAAAAAGGGCTTGCGCTGAGCCTGGTGCAGGACGGAGGAAAGGGTCATATTGACACCAAAATCGCGGAAGGGTTCCAACTCATGGGAGAACTCAGGGGTTCTCGAAATCCAAGTACGCCGTCTGGATTTATGCGTGGTATGTAGTCTAGGGCTGCAAAAGGGTCTAATGAATGCAAAGCTTTCGTTTTGGGTCGTTTCCTGGTCGCTTCCTCAACGCTTCAGTACACTCAATGTTATCCACCGGCAAGTCGTGCGACGTGGGACGCGTCAGGATAGGTCAGTATGCCTTTGTGGCAACAGATATTTCGCTACATAAGGCTCTTACCTCAAAGGTACATTCGCTTCAAGTTGTCCCTTCTAGCGAATCCTTTAGGAACCCGGAGGACTGGTAAGAAAGGACAATCCAATTGTTCTTTGCACTTACTACAACTGCGCACAGTGTACAAAATTGCAGTAGAGCTGTATCAGGCTATACTCTGCAGCTACTCTATTCAAGTGCTATTCTTAGCTGGGCTGACTCTCGGCTCCAGATATGTATTTAAGAATCCTATACAGTCCTATACTCGAAGTCTCAGAGAGTCCCAGGAGGCATCTTCTATGGAGCTAACATCGCGGATCGCTTACTTCGCTAGTCATGCGACTTTGGACACGGAAAGATAAGTAGGGAACTAAGATTGGTCCGAGTAGTACCGTATAGCAGTAGCGTCCTCAGGCTCCGCCATCCCTAGAATCTTGAAATACCAGGATACTGGACGGTACGCAGCCAGTAAGAAGGCTAGAAGGTTTATTATGAACTTCTAGCTTCCAACTACATATGCTGCTTTGGAGACTTTGGCGATCCCTTTGTTAGACTGTATGCGATGCTCGGGTCTGCATTGATATTATAGAAGTAGCTATTCAACGCCAACAGATTTAAGTTCAAGAACTGATGTATGTACTTACATACTTTTTACGGTATATGGTATCACTGATTGAGTAAAGGCAGGATTTAACGGTGTCGTCTAGGTTACCAAAGCGGAATTTCCTTCCAATAATATTCTATGCCGACTTGAACCAAAAAAGAAGTATTAATTCACGAGGTGAGGTACGGATGTAGCATGTATCGACAGACAGTTTGTATGTATATGTAAACAAGTAAGCAAGCGGCAAACCACATAAAAAGGAGGCCAAAAAATAAACGAGTGGAAATTTTCTCTTCCTCTCTTCCCCTCTTCCCCTCTCCCCCTATCTATCCCTCTGTACTCGCAGCCCGGTAAGCCCGCCCGGCCTACTGAGATGCTCCCGCTCCTCCCCGGCACAGCAATAGCAGCATACGAAATCAAACCTTGGAAGCACGTGAGACGAACAAAAGCAAGGAACAGGGAACAAAAGTCTTTAACAAGTTCTGATAGACAAGAGAGAGCAGGGGCGATGATGAAAAACTGGACAGTCAAAACCTTCCATCAAGCAGCCCACATGAACGGCAAGAAACAATTAAGAAAATCCGGCGCTGTCAACGTTCCGACCTACTCCTGTCACTGAACGGATCGACGCCGATTATCCTTTCCTCCAAAGCATAGCAACAAAGCGAATAGATGGAATAATTTAAATACTGCAGGCGCCAACGTCAACTTCTCGCTGGCCAAAGTGAGAGGTACGTGTCCATCGGGTGGTGCTTATAGCATTATAGTACGAATCTAAAACGCGACGAGTCCGGAATCAGCATTTAGTTGGGGTAACAGGACTATCGATTAAACCCAATAGAATTTAGGAGGGTTTCACGTACATTTTTGCTTACGATCGCGCTGTTGTCCCATGCCATACCAATTGTCCGGATGGGTATCGCGAGCACGAGAACGAATTTGGAATGACAAGCGTTTGTTTTGAACAGTTCGAGATTGATTTGAGAAGAGATGCACGATACATAGAAAAGAAAAAAAGAGATTCATGAGATTCATTTGTTCAGGACAGGGGCAACACGTACGAAAAAGGAGAAAAAAGGAGAAAGGAGCTCCGCCAAGTCCGCCGACCATCCACTCCCCCGGATAAAGACATTAAGATGAAAAATCAATAGGGTGACGCGCTCGTATAGCGCGTCGTGTGCATCACGATACATTAAAGAATAGATAGCCATGCAGGAAAGGCAGACAAAACAAGCAACCATGTAAATCAACAGAAATTGAGCGAAACAGCGCTGTATGTACTTAGAAATGCAGGACACACAGAAACATGAGAGGGACATGATGAAAGGATAGGGGAGGATCAAATGAGTGCCGCGGTTTCAAGATTTGTCCGGAGGACGATGCTACAATCAAAGGATACAGAGAGATTGAAGGAATGTTGAGCGTACGGTTGGTGAAAAGAAGAATAATCCAAAGAGGCGCGTGGTCCACGGTCAAGGGGAGGGAAGAGAACAGGGGCACTGGGATTGTCAAAAAGGAAATTCACTCACTCTAATGGGAGAAAATGATCAGTGATTGGCAACTAGATGAGAAACCGACGAAAACTTGCCTTCAACTGCAGCCATTACTACCCTAAGCATGGCAGTGTCCGTCGCGGTCGTGATACTTGATGGTATCGCATTAAGTACGTCACGCAGTGAGGAGCATCAGAATGATCAGAACACTGACTGGATATAGATCTCTCTCTCTTTTGACCTATCAGCTTTCTGGGCGAGCCTACCAAAACGTTTCTTGAAGTATTCACGACCCGCACGAATGTCGCCTGGTTCACCGTCGAAGTCCTTTGTAGACAGCGGCTAGTCAGCGGGGTCGGGACATGAAGAGCCGCGAAATGACATACGGGGAAGAAGTTTTTGATGTCGGAATGAGGTATCTTCTTTTCGAATAGATCGTTCTTGTTCAGGAAAAGAATCTAGCAAACATGCGTGTTATCTACCGAGTTGTCAAGAAAGGGACTTTGAGACATACTATAGATGTTTGCTTGAACCATTGTGAGTGACATATTGAGTCCCAGATAGTCATCGCATCTTGCATTTGATTCTTAATTAAAGTTGGGATTCAGTGACCACATTCAACGAAGAAACTGAAGCATACGCACCGCATCTCGATCTTCCACTAAGCATTGATCGTAACCGCTCAAACTAACCAAGAACAGGATGCTCGTCACATCCTGGAAGCAATGTATCCACTTTCTTCGCTCGCTCTTCTGCCCACCAACGTCGACCATAAGCATTTCGTGATCCCTCAAAGTGAACGTTGTCTCTGTGATACCAATCGTCCGTGCCCGAGTATGAATGATATCTTGCTCTGTGGGCTGATAGGTAGGGTCGAATAGTCGGTCCAATGAGGAGAAGAAATACAACAGGCTACAAAGATGTAAATTATTCATCAGTTGAATAAATTCAGACGTAAGTAGACAGTGGCGTACTTTTCTGGTAGAGCAGCTTCATTCCCTCGTTCCCATGCTCGCTGCACGTTCGGATCTTCCCAAAGCGATTTGAGAGGCTGGTGATAGGATTCAGGGAATGCCTCGCCGTCCCGGATGTCGCTAGCATTCTCGATGAGATCGACGTAGGGAAGATTCTGCTCCGAGACCTTGAGATCCATCTCCTCCATGGCATCGAGAAGGTACTTCAGACCGCGTGTAAGATTGTCGAAGACGAGCTGTCTGTAGGATTCAATCTCTTGAGGAGAGAACGGCACCCGATGAATCAATCGCATTTGCTGCGGCGACTTGCATATGAGCAGTGTAAAGGCACGGATTATCGAAACAGCTGTACCTTGAGAATGGTAGACTTTCCGGAATCACCAGAACCAAGTAGTAGCACCTGTAATTAAACTTTCAGCAAATAGCGTAAGAATCACTAGAAGAGTGCATACCTTGACTTGAGCTGCCATTTTCGCCTTGGCCTAAAGATAACACGTCGAATTAGCGGTAGATTTCAAACAGAGCGGGTTTATGGGCTAATTACGCACCTCTCTCAGCTCTTTCTCTGCCTGACGATGCAGGGCTTTATCAGCCTCAGTCACCTCCACTCCCCCGGCAGAAGAAATACAGGCACCCATTTAGAGGTAAACGGACAGATACCCAGCTATTGGAGTGAAGGGGTGAACACGACTGTACCAAAGCCGACTTTCGGTGGGGGGAACAAGCAGGGTATCGCAAGAGGCGCTGAAATGTAGGAAGCCCTCCCCGGGAAAGTTGAGTAAGCTAAATGAATCAAGAAGTTGATGATGGAGCCTTTTTACGAAGTCAGCGGAAAATACTGCTGCGGCCTTTCTCCTCTTTAAAATTTCGCGAATTAAAATACGAAAAGTTGGACAAGAGAGAAAAGAACGAATAAAAAAGACAGTAGAAGGATGAGGGTAAGGTGAGAAGGGATAGCAGCAATAATTCTAAAACGGATTCTCGGTCGCGGCCCTACCACGAGCCTGTTTTCTCACGACTCCCTGATTGCCTGAACCTCGCTTCAAATTCATTTTCGCGCTACTTGTGTACCTTCAATCAGGTAAGAGACTAAAATTCTATCAGCGACTCCCTCTTCTCTCCAGAAGATGCTGGTAACGACCTCAAGAAACCTCATTGACTGGCCTTTCCAATTGGAATCGTTCCTCGAGTGGTCCTGAACTCGTCTGTGTACAAGCGGAATGTCACCGCGGCTATATCATACGTGAAAATTCAAAAGTAACATAATATCCACACACTATTGTTCGAAGCGGAAGTTTTCCCAAGTAAGTACGCACATACGTTAGATCGTCAAGACGATATTGACGATATTTACGTCAGGGTCATCTTCTACTGGATCGCGACGCGTCGTTTGTCTGCGCTAGGAATCTATCTACATACATCTCAAGAAAGTATTGGCGCAGGATTAAGAGCCTAGTTATGAACTGGTTATACTGGCTAAGACTGGCTACCGGACATTCAACGCCTTTGAAATACAATTCCGGCGTTACTATTGCTCCTGGTCTCTCCTGGCAACTGTAAAGTAGCGAAGCGGAGACAGGGGAGGATGGGGTTATAGGATCATCGGGAACATCTGCTTGGTCCGCCATCAATCAGAAGTACGCTTGTATGTCTGTTTTCCGCTATAGCCATGACTCTGAGAGTCGACCGACCAGCGTAGGTCGAGCAACATTCAAATTTCAGGAATCAGGCGACGCAGTTGGTCGCGGGAGCTCGGCACTGTGCCGCAGAGAAAATACGCAGACGACGGAACGGACGTTTCAACGAGACATTTGTATTACTTCGTGACTCGGAAAAGCTCCAGCTCAGGCCAGGGTAAATATTCAGGTATTCAGTACACTTGGAGCATTGTTACAAACTCAATCTTAAAGGACTATATCAAAACTGGGCTGGTAGGCGGCGGTAGCTTATTTCAGCATCCGAGGCATTCTGAACCAGCCTGCAGCCTCCTACAGCTTGTGTAAGCCCTCCTTAGGCTCCTAACCCATATCCTGCCGAAGCGTACCGACGACTGAGGACCGTGAGTCATCCTCCAGTATTCGGTATCAAGTGAAGTGGGTATTTAATCGGGAGCAGGACCACTAGACATCCAGAGAAAGTCTTGGACGCTCAGAACGGAAGACTACGTACGACATTCAGACTTAGTTCCAGGCAGCTCACACGACCAATTGAGTATCAGGTTAGTCCAATATCGTATCACATACATATAAACAACTCCCTGAGATTCAATTTTCAGCCCTTTTTCCTTTTATCTGGATCCCAGCCCATTGAGGCGCCACTAGCAAGTATCCAGCGGTATGGCCAGTGGTACGCGTGTATTCTGCCTGTATTTGTCAAAATAATCACCGAGGTCGGAAGTTGGTCGGAAGTCATCCAGAAGCAAGAATCTGAAATGACAGAATTTAACGCAACCGGGTACACTCCAACACTCTTACCGGTACCGTTTCAACGCCGCTGAGAGAAACACAAGGGAAAAGCAATACAATTTATGTATTGAGCTCATGCGGCGTTTGTCTTGGAAAAATTGGTAAGAAAATTCGCACTTGGTATATTCGTTACCCGGTAGATGGGTATGGGCACACAACGAAGTTCGACTCGCGCATACTCATGCCTAATAATGTGGACACTAGCATATATTTTCGTGACGGTATACTTCGTTTGATGTCAGTTAGTCTTCTATCTTCTATACATCATACCTCTTGTGATTTATTTAGCAAGGAACGTAGCGTAAGATCAAGACGTCCTCTGAGTCAGGCTACATATACTTCTCAGACTCGTAGTTAAAAATATGAACTTCAACTCACTCGCGCATATAGTACGACCATATCGTACTCATCTCAAGCTCAGGCTCCAAGAAAGGTTAATTCGTGGACTGGCCCCTACTGGCCCCAGCCAGTATGTCGCAGAACATCTGCTGAAAATTTAAATTTAATTACACGGAGATACCTCCAATGTTTCGTTGTTACCACATATTTTAGCTCAAGTTTCGGTGCTACCACACATTTTAGCTCAAGTTTCGGTGCCACTGACGCATAGTAGATTAGGCCCCTGTTGGCGAGTCCTTTTCCATCGGCCTATAATCGTATCAGAGTGAGATGGGACCTTGGTCCTTATGGCCTTGAGTCTTGTGTCGAAGGGTTACTAAATCCTGATGCCGACAATCTTTCAGTAAGGATGACGAACTCACGTATAGATCTAGGGGTAAAATAATGACAGAACGATCTTCTAGCCTAGGTCACTGGTCAGTCCCACAAGCAGAATCACATTACATATTCACGAATTTCTACTCAGGCTGCCAGTGTGACGCACTGCTTCAATGTTGACAAGTCAGTCCATCAGCCTATAATCGCCACCGGATTGAGCCTGAGATGGAACTTTGAGTTTGAGTCCTATGTATGTCGAGAGGTTTACTAAATCCCGATGCCAACAATTTAAATACGACGCAACTCACGTACATACTTATTTGAATGACAGAAACAAACATTCTCCGAGGTTATTCTCAGTCCTACCGAGTTCAAAGCTATCACTGAACTTGAAACAATTTCGGGGATTTATGGAAAGAACTCGTGAAAAACCTGTAATGAGATATCGTTCCGGGATCGATGTGAGTGTCGCTAGCGCGACACTAGCCTATGAATGAGAGGGTTCCTTGAGAAACGGCACGAAAATAGAAAGGTTGGATCAGATCCCTGGCTCCATATACACATATGAGGCGGCAGAACGTACCGTAAGTATGAAGACTCTGCATTATCACAACCATGTAGGTTGAGGAAGTACGTCGTGAAAAGAAATCAGAAATTGAATGTATTCAGATCCAACACCATATGATTCACGAGGATTCAAGTCGTGGGTTGACCATCTGAATTCAGCAATTAAGATGGATATACCGGGAGCTGACTTGGACCCTGGTAGAGCAGTAGACAGGGGTTTACTGAAGCAAGTAAGGAAGAATGAAGGAGGAAATGAAATCAGATTTCCTCATACTGACTAGAGAACCTTGAAGAAAGAACGGGTACCCCAGGCCAGCGGTCGTGGTACTTGTAATTTAAGGTACCCGCGCATCAATGAGCGACAGATTACAATTGAGATGTCGGCGCAGACGGGTGCTTCGAACAAAGATGGGAGCTATACAAGTGAAACGAATGTGATGAATATGTATGCATGATATATCAGTCTCAAACGAACCACGGGGCGGTACTAGGCGGTGATGATCATCAAGGTGGAAGGGATTGGGTGAATCGTTCCCAACAACGCCAACAATGCCCAGGTGCTTCGAGTTGTCTAACTAATATCTTCTCTTTGATGACTTGATGGTTCGTGATGCTGAAAGCAATTTGCATGGTCGGTCCCAACATTCCTAACAATACCAACAAATGAGAGAACATGAGCCCTGCCGTTACCAATACCCACATAACAATGATGTTCGTGAGCGAGAACAGATTTCCGGAATCGTGGAAGATTACAACCAATTGCGATGTATATATAGGCTTCGAAGGCAAGCTGGAGGGAAACCAAAGAGCGCGACAATGAAATATGGAAGAATGTGGTGGGTGGAAGCGTGCAGGCTTCGCTTATGATCTGTGCGGTTCCGCCAGGGGCCATTTGCCAACGATGTGAAATACGTAGGGTGTTTCGACCATCCCAAGATGTTGAGCAACATTCCAACGGCCACCTTTTGAGCCTTGATTGTCCGGAATATTCTGTAACAAAGTCCCAAGGCTATGAGTTATCAAGTTAATGCTTGACAGTATTTGAAGTCAGGAAAAGGTGTAAACCCAACAAAGCATTGAGGCTCGACTGGACTAGTAAGAGCTGGAACTGAAGAAGGTTCAAGCGCGATGCTCATTGAGCTCTCGACGTGCTTCATATCGACCAATTAGTTCGGAACTTCGTTCGTGTCTCAGCTAGGGCTATATACGGTTTCGGAAGCTCTAAAGTTGTGGAGTTTCTACTGCGTTTGCATCTTTGAAGCTCCAGCGGGCAGCTCCACCAGCTTCAGGGTAGCTAATAGAATGAGGACCGAAGAGCGGCCGGCATGCCGGCACCCTCTAGGCTAAACATCGCGGCCCGCCGGCAGCCGTCAGTACCACCACAATTTCCCCTGAGGCCTCTTTGGTCTCGGTTGTCACGATGGCGTCTGATTTATTTAATTCGCATCTGCATCTCCCGTCAGTTCTGCTGTGCTAACTCTGTGGGCTTCAGATGGTCACACCGGTTTCATGGTTTCTCGGTTTCTGTCATCTCGTCTTGGATTCATGTTTGAGTTACTCTTTCTTCTTGGGATTTTTGTATCGCTGGTCGACTCCCAATTCACATCCTCAAGGAATTTCTGGCCCGCGTCGTACCCTTTGGCCGTGAGGTCGCCGTATTTAAATACATGGATGGATAGTATCAATAATGTTACTACGTCGTTGAATTTTTGGCCTTACCATTGGGATGATTCCAATGTACGTTCATGAATCTTTTTGTTTGGGCTCCTTTTACTGACAAGGATCTGCCTTGAAGATTATGGGCTGGTCCGGGTTCATACGGATTGACGGTGTAGCGTGGCAGTGGATGGGAGAGGGAGGACCAGGAAATGGCACGACGCTGAGGAATTCAGAAGTTACGCCTACGAGTACAAAGTTTCAAGTCGTGGCTGGACCTATGTTGTTGAACTTGACTTTTCTAAGTCCCATTGAAGTGAGGGTTCGCCTTTTCTCTCTCAAAACCTGCTGCTAAGGAAACCTATGGTGTAGCCCTCAGATTGGGTTCGACAGTCGTTACCGTTTATTTATCTTTCTTTGGAGGCAACTTCGCTCGATGGCCAGTCGCACGATGTGCAGGTGTATTCGGATATTAGCGCAGGTATGCTGTATTCACCCCAGGACATCCCGTGGCTGTGATTGTCTCAATGTATGCGTCTTAGAATGGATCTCTGGCAATAGGAATAACATCGCGACTTGGAGCACAAAGCAGACGAGTTCCTCTGTTTATCATCAAGCTCAGTTACAGACCCCGCAAAATATGACTGAGATAAATAATATTGCGGAGGATAGCACGGTTTATTATTCGATGAAAATGGTGAGTACGAGTCACCGAGGATGTTTTTCTTCCGCTTCTTGTTGGAAGGATTTGAAAATCATTTTCATTTTCATTTTCGTAGGTCCCTTCGATGACCTGGCAATCCGAAGAAGCTGGCGCGCTCCGAGGACAGTTTGGTTCAACTGGACAGTTATCGGATCAACAAGATACGAATTTTCGAGCGATTAATGATAACGGGTAAGAAAGAGTTTCTGTGCTACTCACTCTTTACCTTCTGACGATTATTTCCTGTTTCTTTGTTTTATAGCAACTTCGTGGTATTTGGCATCGCAGTCGATCTAGGTACCATCCAAAGTACAAGTTCACCTGTAGTTTGGGGATTAGGTCTTGTTCGTGATCCTGTGACCGTTGTTACAAAGGCAGATGGGACGCAACAAAATCGCAGGTCGTATTTCTGGTCGAATTATACCACCATTAGCGACGCGGTGAGTGCTCACATGTCCGCTACCTGCTCCCATGTAGTGACCACCTCACGTAAACTTTCCATAATTACGCAAACTGTATAGATCGACGCCTTCCTAGCAGACTATCCCAATGCTGTTCAGCGTGCTGCGGCCCTCGACCAACAAATCATGAACGATGCGTCAAGCATATCAGATAACTATGTGGATTTACTGTCACTTGGCGCGAGACAGGCTATGGCGATTGCGGATATCACTCTTGCGCAGGGGAGTGATGGGAACTTGAACATCTCGGATGTACAGGTTTTCATGAGGGACGTTGGAGTTGGACAGTGAGTGGTGTTCCTTCCGCCTTCACAATCGGTGACACGGAGGTGGATTTTGATTTGTGTTCTATTGTGTGATATAGGAGTGCGAATCCTGTGATCACGATCTTTGAAGCATTTCCGGTTTATATGTACCTCAATGCGTCGCTGGGGGGTATGCTTTTGAAGCCACTGTTGGAGTATCAGTCGTCCAGTCAGTATAAGAATGGGTATGCTGCGCCGGATTTAGGTTAGTCATTCTCTTTAGTAAAAGGTCGAGGAGTGTACTGACGATAGTGACATGATATGATAGGATCAGCGTTCCCTAAAGCACTGGGCGATTCATCTGATACGCATACTGAGGGGTTGGAACGTGAGTTTCTGAAATCCTCATTCATTACCATTCGAGAGTAGCGTTTAATGTTCTCCCCTTTTTTGACTGGTTATAGACACAGGAGACATGCTCATCATGGCATACGCTCATGCAAGATTTTCGGGTGATGGATCGCTAATCAAACAATATGTGAGTAACAAGCCATACCTCTTCGTCCTCCCGCGAGACGTTCGAGTTCACGCTGACATTTCCTGCAAAGTATACCCTCTTAAAGTCTTGGGCTGATTACTTGGTAGCAAATTCTTTATACACTTCCGGGCAGTAAGTCGTCATCGCCCCCCCTCTCTCTCTCTTCACTTTTCCCACTCTCTCAGCCCTTTGTTCAATGTATATTCATGTTCATGCTAACGCTTCCATATCTACTTTTTCGCAGGACATCCGCAGACGGTCTAAGCAATGGGAACATTACCAATCTCGCTATCAAAGGGATTATTGGGATCGGCGCTATGGCGGGAATCAGTGAGGCTGTGGGGGAGGGGGATGATGCTAGACAATATTCTGTGAGTGGTGATATAGTTTCTCCTTAGTTCGGCTTTTGCTTTGGTGGAGGCGACTTTTGCTTTGCCTGGACTCTCAGCGGTGGTAATTGTTGCTCATATATGCCCGCGCAGGTGAATGCATCGACGCTAGCGAAACAATGGGTCAGCTTGGCTTCGTCTTCGGGTCATCTGCTGGGGACGTATGATGGAACGGATGCGAGTGCTCTGATGTATAATTTGTATGCGGATCGGCTGCTGCAGACCGGGCTTGTGGATCAGAGTGTGAGTGTATTACAGGTTGGGATCGTCGTGCTATTGTTCAATGGGGAGATGTACAGGTATATACGCAGCAAACGTCGTTTTATAGTAATGAGTCGCAGTCAGGTAAGTCTACTCCACTCACAGCGCATAGTTCATGAGGATGTGCATTGATGTTGCATTGTGAATGTCTAGCCGCACAATTTGGGCTCCCGTACGACTCCACCGTAACAACCCAAGCAAACTCGGTTTGGACGCTGTTCACTGCAGCTACCACGACGGATAATACGACAAGAAATCAGCTTATCGACATGGTTCATGCGAGAGCAGGGTTCAATCGGACGAAGGGGGATTTTCCGACGCTGTATAATCCGAGTACTGGGAATTCGTCTGCGGCGAATGGACAGGCTAGGTGAGATGCTTGTACGCCGCATAGCGGAGATGATCATGCTGACGAGTAATAATATGTACAGTCCTGGTCAAGGTGGGATGTTCGCGCTTTTGGCATTGAAGTACGTGGCGCTTTCTCGAGTCTTTTTACCGTCATGTCCAATCGACTGATCTCCGACTTCTTTTTTTGATTCAGTGTCAACAACAAAACAATCACCTTCCCAGCTTCTGCTCCACAAACTTCAACCGGGAGTGGCTCCAGCAGTTCGTCACATACCAACGCCGGGGTGATCGCAGGTGCTGTCATTGGAAGTGTAGTGGGAGTAGGTTTGTTGGCAGCGGTAGGGTTCTTCTTTTGGAGGAGGAGACATAGGCAGGAGCAGGAGAGGTGGAGGGATGAGATGGCTCCTGTTCCGTTTGATCGGGAGAGGCTTTCGAGGCCGAGGAGTGCTGCTGTTTTGGAGGCAACACCTTTCGCTAGTCCTGCTCCCGAAGGGAATACTCTGGTGTTTACACCACTGAGAGGAGGAGGAGACGGAGGAGGAGGGAAGAGGCGGCTTCCGCCTCAGCCTGATGCGGGCCAGCAGAGTCGATGGGAAGAGTCAACGCAGAGTTCGAATCCTGGGGGCCTGTCTTCTCCTACTCAGAGTCAGGCTTTGACAACGTCGACAGGGACAGGGTCGAGATCGGATGCTTCGCAGTTGAGGACTGATGTGGAGAATTTGAGGAGGGAGATGGAACAGTTGAGGATGGAGAGGGAGTATGAGATGTTGGCGCCTCCGCCACAGTATGGGAGTTAGTTAGGGTAATTCTCTTGTTCTTATCTATAGCTATATATACTAACTGCAACAAAGATGTATATAATGTATCATTTCAGCAATGGTGTCATGGTGAAGCAGGAAAGCTTAAGGTAGCAAGGTTACTTACATTTATGATTTAGGAGGCTATAGCAGGGTGATGTAGGGTAATATCATAATCATTCCGCTAAGCGTCATCAAGGCGGAACCAGGGCGAGCGCCGAGCCGCGCCGAGGCTGCTGCCTGTAGCCAGAATTGGAAACATTTATGATGGCTATGCTCTTCCACCCTGTCCACGGCGACAAAATGTGTCAAGGGAGGAGCCAAGGACTGATTGGTATCAACTGTAATAACATTGAAACGGTTTTGTCCCTAGATTCTCTTTTTCATTCCTTTTCCTTTTCTTTCACCTGTTGCGCTGCATAGTTTCTCCTCTTCGTCGCCGACTGACCGACGACGAGGCAGACCTGATTTATTGAATCATGCTGTTTTTTCTCGTCTGCTTGATTGCTTTTCTAGGTGTGGCTGTACGATGTCAGTCGATCCAGCCAGCTGCGATTCCGCTTACTGTGAGGTCGCCGTATCTGCAAGGCTACGTGGATTTTACGACTGGAAGTGCGTTGCCTCAAGCTTGGCCGAGTTTTTGGACTGCAAATCGCGTGAGTTGGGCTCGTATGCTCGAAGTTGTTGGGTATATCTGACGGCTCCTTGGTTTGGGTCTTTTTTCTTCCTTTTTTTACAGACTTTGGGATGGCAGGGGTTCATAAGAGTGGATGGAAACCTCTATGGATGGTTGGGCGCTGCAGGAGGTCTTACTATCAACAACAATAAGACTGTGACGTCCGGGAATCTGTCAAAGGTGCAGATTACACCGACGAGGAGCATATTTACGCTACAGTTTGGCCCGGTAGAAGCTAATGTTACTTTCTTGAGTCCGATTGAAGTCAGTGTCCCTATATGCTCTCGTCTTTTGGCTGGTTTTATTCATGAGCTCCACTACTGTGATAGCCATCGGACCTCGTACTCCAATCGTTTTCGTTTTCGTATATTTATTTGGATATCGCGTCGACGGACGGCAATTCACATTCGGTGCAGGTTTATGAGGATATTAGCGGTGGTGTGTATTCATGTTCACAGCTCTTGCTCCTTTTTCACCCCGTCGACTTCTATCTACAGAATGGACGTCGTCTGACGACACCAAAATTGTACAATGGAATACGACTACCGGTAGTTCCGCCATTTATCATGAGATGCAACGATTACCATACGACTCCATGACAGAGGAGAATAATATGGCTGAGGACCTTACAATCTTTCATGCTGCAATTCCTGTACGTGCCACAAACCCAAATTGATGCACTCATAAGGCTCACGGTGTACTTGCAGGGCACGGGTGTGACCTACCAGACAGGCCAAGACGTCATTCTACGAAGTCTGTTTTTGAACAACGGCTCGCTAGCCAATACACAAGACACTTCCAATCGCGCTATTTCGGAGTGAGTATTGAATGTCGCCTTCTCTTTGTGGAGCCAACAATTTATTGCCCTTTTTCCAGTCGCTGGCCTATACTCTCATTCTGCAATGATTTGGGCACCATATCATCTACATCGTCCCCTGTCGTTTGGGCAATCGGGGAGGTCCGCTCTCCTGACATTCTTTACGGGACAGCCTCAGGCACCCAAGTCCGCAAACCGTATTTCTTTACCAGGTATAACTCCGTCCAGGATGCGGTAAGCCTCACATCGTATTACGCCCTCAAAAATGCGCATCGGGGGCTCATCATCTTGGCCTAGATCAATGCTTTCATGAGTGATGCCTCAAACGCCAGGCAACGAGCTATTTCGCTGGATAATCAGATCGTTTCAGACGCCAGCAAAATTTCGTCGAACTACGCTGACCTCGTGTCATTGGCAGCTAGACAGACACTGGCCGGGGTTGAAATCACTGCCGGAACAGGGTCAGACGGCAAGCTGAATAGTACGGATGTCCTCATGTTCGTGAAGGACATTGGAAATACGCAGTAAGTTTTCTAGTTTGAAGGGGCTGGTGACCTTGATCCCTATCACTTATCATTTGTCGATACGGACAGGCGCGCGAATCCGGTTGAAGTGCTATATGCGTCATTCCCGACGTTCCTTTATCTCAATTCGACTTGGGGTGGGTACCTCCTGGAGCCTATATTGCAGTATGAGTCGTCTTCGTTGTATTCGAAGAGTTATGCGGCTCCTGATCTTGGTAAGTGCGATAGTTCGGGAATAAACTATGAACACTACTAACTTCGTCTCCAGGCACCAATTTCCCTAATGCATTAGGCGATAGCTCCCCCAACACGTTCAGAGAAATCGAGGGTACGTTTTTTGTCAATTTGCGAGTCTTGAGTGTCCTGAAATTCCGAGGTAGATTCGGGGAGCATGTTAATAATGACTTGGGCACACGCCAAGTTTTCTGGTGACGGCTCGTTGATCTCTCGCTATGTAAGTTGCTCTCAGTCCGCTTGTGTTCAACGTGTACTCATGCCTTTTTTCCACACTAACAGTATAGTACCTTGAAATCATGGACCGACGCGCTCATCGCTCAAAACACCTTGGCGCCAAACGGATTGTACGTGTGTGTTTACTTCCAACTTCCGAACCACTTTTGAGCATTTTCGTGTAGCATCACTGCGGATGGGGACGACAATACCAACATGACGAACCTAGCCATCAAGGGCATCCTTGGTATTCGTGCCATGGCCGAAATCAGTAGTACTGTAGGAAATTCTGATGATTCTACTAAATACTTGGTAAATGGATCATACGATGAAATATCTTCATAATCCTGACATCGATTCGTTTATCAGAACACTGCGACGTCTTATGCCTCTCAATGGGAAAGCCTTGCGGGTAGCTCTGGTCACTTGGCGTCGACATATTCACAAACCTCGTCTTGGGCGCTTGTTTACAATTTATACGCCGACAAGCTTTTGGGATTCAACCTCGTCAATTCGAGCGTATGGTGTCCTTCGTATCTTACTTGAATGCTTTTGTCTGACGATCGCTCATTAGATATATGATGAGCAAACTCAATTTTATGCCAATCAAGCTCAGTCTGGTATGTTTCTGCTGAATCGTTGGCGAGCAGTGATTCTGACTTCTGCGTGATATAGCACAATCGTTTGGACTGCCCTATGATAGCAATGACAACACCGTTGCTAAATCCCGTACGTCTATCTCAAACTGTATAAAGGATGATTCACCCTAAGAACTATATGCTATAGATTGGACTATGTTCACGGCTGGGACTGTAACCAACAACAATACAAGAGATATGCTTGTGTCGATGGTACACACTAAGGCTGCTGACAGGAAGAGCTTTGTAGTGTTTCCTTCCACATATAACACGAATGACGGTACCGCTGGAGGTGGTGCGGCAAGGTAACTAATCTTTTACCACTTCAAATTTCATCATGTTGACATATTGCTCTGTTCCTAGTCCCGCTCAGGGTGCCATGTTCGCTTTGCTCGCTCTCAAGTAAGTCTTGAGTCTATCTTCCTGTTGGATATGCAGGCTAACGAGGTTTATGCATAGCTTGCAAAGCAAGACTATCTCTGGAGTCACTAGTCAAGGCAGCTCGTCGTCGTCATCGTCATCTAGCTCCTCGAGATCCCTTGCAGGGGCAATCGCTGGAGGTGTCGTCGGAGGTCTGGCCGTTCTCACTCTGATAGTGTTTGGCTTTATATTCTGGCGTCGACGATCGCGGCAGATTCGAGATATGAGTGATGAAAAAGTGCCGTTCTGGTCCTCCTTGTTTAGTTCCAAGAAAAACACAAGGCCGCCTTCAGCATTGGATGGATACCAGGTCGAGCCTGTGATGAACGAGCACCTATACCCTTCTTCCTTCAACGTGTCTACAGTCAACAATAACTTCTCAGCTCCCTCGAATTATACGCCTTCTACGACCGATTCGCAAAGTGCTCTTCGTACGCAAGGATTACCAGCAGGCGCTCTTCGTCTACACAATGGAGACGGGGAAACAGAAGCATTCTTATCGGATTCTCCATACCGTCGCGAAGCACCGCCGCTACCGCGTAAGGGGCAACCCCCGGTGACTTTGCATCCGGGACCTGTATCGAGTAACCCTGCGCCTTCCGAGGCAGGCTCCTCGGACATTGTTGCTTCACAGCTTCGTGGCGAGGTGGAGAGCTTACGGCGAGAGATGGAGGAGATGCGCTCGAGAGCTATGTACGAACCGCCCCCGGAGTATACATAGTATTAGATCTTCTCTGGTATTACTATACTAGTGCCCAAAACGATACATACATAAGTAGGGTAGTTCCGCGATGTAAACATAGGCTTTATTTATATTATTGAATGAGTTATTGATTGAGGTGACCGAACTATGGAAGGTGATGCATATGGACCGGTGACTTCGCAAGCACATCCACATCCTGAGGGGCACACTGCGATCCGTAGGGACTTCCAACATGAGACGTGGACCACATGCAGGCAGCGTACGCAATTTATCGAGAGGCCTGAGTATACGTGTGTCAGCGGGAGCTGTACACTACGGCGGTAAATGGCGTACCTCTTACAGACAACCTACAAATAGTACATGTAGGCATACCACACAAATTTCCGCAGGATTCACACGGTCCAAGTTTTGCTGGCTGAGGTGTGCCACAACGGCTACACGTTCGAACCAGCCCTAAATAATACCAAGTTCAAGCATTAGACAGTCAGCTAAACGAAAGATAACATACCTAGACCATGAGAAGCACTGTCGAAACCAATGTTGTGCTCGTTGACTGACTTTAGCAACTCTATACGTTTATGATACAATTGCCAACTGAATAGCATCTCAGCGTAGAATTGCACATGATGAAGCAGAAGGTCGATGTCTTGAGCCGTAAACATTTGCTCAGACCTTGAGGGTCAAGTAGAGTTCAGCAATGATAATCATCGCATGCTCATAAAATACTCACTCCTGACTCTCAGAAGTAGGCTCGATAAAGACGATTCGCTTCTTCTCATTGGAAATTTTGACGCGAGAACTAGCGACCTGCGAAAATGTTAGTCGTTGGTGCCTTGCGGGAGGCGACACGGGCATGTTCTTTGGAAGAGTCTCGTTCCAGGATCGGGAAACCTTGGATGGTGTCATATTAACGGATTCCTTCCATTTCTCTCGCTGTGTAGGAACAGGGGAGTCCGGGCCACGCAACACTCGTCCGTATCGCGGCACGGCGATCAATGGCCCAGAATGGGTCGGTGGTAGCTCAGAGGGTGTGGTCAAGCCATCCTTGAGACTGTCTTGCATTCCGTTCATCAGCTGGCGCATACTGCCAGTATTGAAAAGGCTTGACCAAGAGCCACGGGAAGATGCAGAAGAGGAAATTTCTGCTGGGGGCTGCAGTGAACCGGGGGAAAGCGGCAAGCGAGCGGACCCTGTGGGTGACATTGGACTGGCGTGATTAGATGACCTTGAATAGCGTGGCGCAAAGTAGTCCAATGCATTGGGGCTTGGAGTTCCTTGCGCACTCGGCAGTCTTGATCTGACAAGTGGAGACGGGACAAGACTTGCTTTTTTAGCAGGGGAAGAATAAAAAGCTTGGAGGATAATGGTGGCTACCATGGCTAACATTTGTGCGTCTTTTTCGGCTCGGAGCTCAGACAGCCTACACAATATGGTGAAGGCAAATAGATAAGGTGATAAATCGAAACTTACAATCGGTCTAACAGTTGCTTTGCCAGCTGACCAGGCCTACGTCCAGTGGGAATGTTACTAGCTCTAGTTCCTAGCACTGCTCCCAGCGTCCTGAAGATTCGTTCATGATCATAACGACCATGCCCTCTAGCAAACGCTGCGTTGACATCACAAACATCCAGAATGTCGTGCGAGGCAAATATATAATCCGTCGCAACTGCCCTATCACCGCCAGAGATGACGTTCGTATTAGCTATTAACACGGTACTCCTCCTCGGAGTAACTAAGGCTAGGGCATAGGCATTAGGAACATCTTCCGATAGTACCGACTCAGATTCACGACGTCCTCTGTGTCGCGGGTACGTTAAGAGATTTGTCATGATGCGCGTTATATGATCTCCCCCTTCGCGCTTGATCTCGCCTGCTCTATTGTAGCGATCTCTAGCAGCAAGACCTAGACGGCGCACAGCATCTGCAACCAAAGACGGCGACTGAAACAAACGTGGAGCAGTGTCTTCGACACTCGGTGTAGCTCTGTCAGAAGATTTTGCGGGTGAGCGGGAGAGTCCAGTCATGATGTTACGAACTATCCTGGGAGGTGCTCTAAAAAAGCATACGAGTTCACCTAAGATTATTTCGTTATTCTGGCAGGATATAATGCATATTGGAAATACACACCATTAGGACCGAAACTTCCTTGAGATGTTCTCGGCTCCGCAAGGTTTTTGTTGTTGCGCCAAGAAACAGTCACCTCTCTGGGTTTTCGAGAACTGGGATCGTCATCATCATCCGAGGATGACTCCGAGTCCAAGTGAAGAGTGGTATCGGCCTTCTCGTCCTCGCTTCGGAACAACAAAAAGCGGAGACATGCCTCCAAACATGGACGCCGAGACTCCCGAAGTGTGCGCAGACGACGAAGAATGAAAGCTCGATCCTTCATTGTGATCAACGGAGTATGCTCCAAGTTAATCGTTGGTGTTCCGTCGGGATGACTGCTCTGAGGATACTCCTTAGGAAATGTGAAGGTGATCCTCAAGAAGACCGAAGAATTAGCTCCCCAAGGAACCTGTAAACCAAGAGTGCACGTCCTCTTCTTCGTCAAGTCATGCTACACCCACAATGACTCATTAGCAAATATAATGAATAACGGAGGAAAGGGTAGACCTTTTCCAATCTGATTTTTGATGCCGGCAGCTTTGCTAAAACGGATGTGATCCTGCCAGAATTCAGAGCTGGACCGACAGATGGATAAATTCAAATATACTGACTCGTCCTGCAATGATTGGCCCACTTCTTTGTCTTCTCCAGGAACCCGACTCCGACTCTCACTCCTGCGTCTTTTGCTGCCCGCGAGCACAGCTACACTAACGTCATTCTTTGACCCTCCAGCAGACCTTGAGCTCAGTCTTGAAGCTTCGCCGCTATTTGCTCTACTTCCATTACCAGAGCTACTTCCTCTTCTTTTCTCGCCAACCTTGACACTAGACAGCCAAGACAAAGCATCTACTCGAGCTCGCAACTTGCTCCCAGCCGCACCTCGGCTCATTGTTCCGCCACCTGCTCCAATGACTGCAATCTTTTTCACGCTCGAGGAATGCAAAGTATCATTTGAACCTGTGCTCGAACTCAAATGTATATCATCATCGAGCGACTGCAGATGCGCGCGGTATGGTAGGTTTGCCGCAAGGTTGTTATCTTGGGTAGCCGACAATGTGTATCGTTGTTGAAGGTTAAGGCTGTTGTTCCTACGGCGAAGGGGTAATCCTGACCTAACTTCAGCAAGAATTGATCTGTTGCCGATGGGCGCTGAGAGACGAGGTAAACCCCCGAGTCTTTGTGGTAGATTACGAAAGGAAGTCGTAGACTGATCCTGCAAGGCACTCTCTCCTAATGACCGTGAGCGACCTCGGTTGACTGAGGTATATCCAACTTTCTGTAGAGCTGATGTCAGTCGCTTGAGCAAAGTACTGGAGTATATTGGGTCTACCTGCATCATATCTGAGTCCACCGGCCAGAACCTCAAGGTACGGTCTTTAGACCATGTTATTAACTGGAACTCTTTGCCATCTGCACCAGCTCCAGTGAATATATGAGATTGGAGGGACGAATAAGGACTAACCAAAACCACCCTTTCTCCACACGAACTCCTTGACCACATCCGTATGTCCTTCGAACTTCTCGACGGGCACCTTGATTTGACGTTCACCTCCAGCTGCATACATCTCCAACGCAGTTTCTCCACGCTGTGCCAGACTTAACACACCTCGTCCAAAGGGGAGATTTCGCGCACGCCAGACTGGGTATGTTGTACGTATGGTAGCTTTGGGTTCAGGTCTAACACGCGCTCTCGATATAATGCGCAAATGCTCGTCAGTGTTTGATAAGGTGCGCGCACAGTCGTCACTAGAATTGTCAACGTCATTGATATTCCAGAGCTTGATCGTTTTGTCGAGAGAGCAGGTTACAATCTCGTCACGAACACTATGTGACCAATCGATACCGTAGATCCGTGAAGTGTGCCCCTGGATGGTGGTTATTGGGAGTGATCCTTTCTACAGAGGCATTCCATTAAAGGATGAAAAGTCTTTGGAAAGACAAGCATACCCGGCGGTCCCAAATAAGTACTTTGTCAGCATGAGACGAAGCGAGTATGTTTCCATCTTGACGATTCCATTTTACCTGAGTTCCAGGAGCTGCAGAATGGCTGTCAGAGACAGCAGGCATTTTGCATACAATCACTTACAGTTGAAAGCGCATAGACCAAAAATTGGTTTGCGTGGTTCCCGTATGTCCCAAGCCCACACCCAGGAGTCTATGCCGGTACTGACAACAGTGTCCCGTTCCGTAGTGTGCCAGTTGATATCCGTGATAGCACGGTAATGGGAGCGTAGTATGTGCTCTATTGATGTTTTTCCTGACATCATAAGGTTCCAAATTAAACTGAGAAAGTATGAGCTGGGCAACACGTCAAAGAGAAGTGAAGACGCGCACAGTTTCTCACTTGATGTCGAAACAATGTATTCAGCTCGACTCGCATGAGGGTTCCATTGTACATCAGCTACATCCCATGTACCACCTTGAGGAAGGAATCGAGGAACTTCTAATGGCGCTTCCAGGTCGATAATGAATAAGCCACGACGGCTAAAGGTATAAATGAGGACATGCTGGTGAATTGATGTTTCAACCTTACGCCGCTAGCACAACATCTCGCGATGCTGGGCTAATGCTCATCTAAGAAGGCTATTTAGTCAAAGTTCCGCAAGATAGAAATTAGAACTCACATTCCCGACAGCATCACCAACCAGACCTTTCATATCAATTTGAAGACTTTTGCGGAAATTACTGCCATCGTCCGACTCTCCCGGTGAAGAAAGTTCACCCAGTTGTACTTGTGCTTCATTGTCAACTATGTTTCGATTATTCGAAGGTAGCGAATGACGCTTGCGAGCAGGCAGACGGCTTGTTCGTCGTGCGCCTTGAGCCGCGTTTCCGGTAAGAATTTGAGATTCTACTTGAGTTTCATGGCTGCTAGTGAAGTCCATAACTTATCCAATCATATCTGAGACGAATTCCGAGGAGAATTTCAGTGATCAGAAAAGTAGATGATAGACGCGCTCCTTCAAAACTCTCGGAGGTTCAGGGGGCATGTGATGACATACAAGTGTGCACGGACCATCAGGGAACTCAACCCTGCTTTCTCGTTTCCTCAACTTCGTGTTCGTCGATTGTGATCAAGTCAATGACAAGTGTATTCACTCTTCTGGAACTTCCAAAAACCTCAAATGGTTTCACGAAAAAGAGCTCGACCACCGTCGACGCTGCAGGCGATGGGTCGGCTTCTCCTCTTAGAAAGGTAGCTCGACTGGAAGCCGACTCTGACATTGCTTCTGCTTCTAGGTTCAGGACAGTACCATCGGCTTCACATGGAAGCATCAAAAGGATTGAGATAATTGGCAAATTTGGTAGGATTTTCGTTGCCATCGTGTGCATCACACAATCAAACTCCTTGACGATCTCAGTCCAGAAACCTAGACAAGTAGATGAAGGTTCAAGAATCCTTAAAAAGAGCATCGAGTGCTTGCTGGATCGCTCATCTCCAAGTCTTCCTGAATGCTACGAGGGTGTCTATAGCAGATGTCGACACATTGTTTGTGTTTCGGGAAAGGGCGAGGGTGTATATGGTGATTTGAAGATTGCACTCGAAAGGTGTATCAAGGAGTTATCAAGAGAGATACTGGCTAAAGAAAGTGGAATTGAATGGATATGTTTGTTGTCACAAATATGCGAATGGTTCCATGACGCCGTGGTATGTGCATTTTTCGTTCTTTATCCTCTGTTTCGGTCTAAACATGAATTGCGTTCAGTCAATCTTGCAATCACTTCTGACCTATCTGGATCAAGTCTATTTTCCTAGTGTTAAGGATGTGACGAGTATTCGGTATGTTCTACGTATTTACATGACACTGAAGATACTGACAACCGACCAGTAATCTTGCCTATACCATCTTCAACGCCGGTATCTTTGGCCATGCTCAAATTATTGAGCGTCTTCGTGAAAACTTCAGTCTTTGGGCCATCGAAGAACGAGAATCTGGGTAATTATTTGATGCTTCTAGTTATCATAAGTACCTCGACTGACTGACCAAATGAGCAGTCGACAACACCCTCTTCGCCAAAACATGACCGATATGTTAAGCCATCTGACTATCCATGGTCAATACGCTGCCTTCGAAGACTTCTTCATCTCCACAACCCGGGAATACTATATGAATAAATCTTCCGAACTGGCTGAACGTCTCAGGAACAATCCGCAAGGGTTCTTTAAACACGTGCACCAACTCATTCAAGCAGAAGTTGACAGGAGCAAGAGCGTCTTTCCACCTGCTAGTTGGAACATTATTCGTCAGACCACCGAACAAGCACTGCTTGACGAGCGACTTGCGTGGCTTGCCAAAGAAAGTGAGCTGATCAAAGTTGATCAAATTCTATTTTCGCTCTGCCCTAACATTGGGACTGATTGAAATCTTAGCTATGGGCGCATACATGGATGCACGGGATATCGATTCCCTTACCCTCATGTACCAGGTATTTTCACGCGTCGATGGTCTCAAAGCGCTATGCTCTGCTTTCGGTGCCCACATTCAGGTATGTTAGTCAACATTGCACTGTACCTCCTTCTGATGTTTGGATTGTAGACTACGGTTTCACGGATTGTCACGGACGTAGCTAATGACGATAGCATGGTACAACGCCTCCTCGACTTCAAAGCTCTGGGTGAGACAATCATCAACGAGGCTTTCTCCGACAAAGAGGTTTCAGCAAATGCGGCATCTACTAGCGCCCCTGGTCCTAAACGTCCCAACCAGGACTTCGTGTACGCGCTCACTGACACGTTTGGTTCGGGTTTCAAGGCCCGACGCAGCAAGCCAGCTGAAATGATAGCCAAGTTCCTTGACAAACTGATGAGGAAGGGTCAGAGTGGTGCCAGCGACGCAGCCTTCGAAAAGCTTCTGGATGATGTGTTGAGCCTGTACAGATTCTCGAATGACAAGGACGTCTTCAGAGCGTTCTATCATCGCCAGCTTGCGAAACGACTGCTTTTAGATCGGAGTGCTTCGAATGACTTTGAGGCAACGATGCTGAAGAAGTTGAAAGAGAGTGCGTTATACTACTGTCTCATGTCATCTCGTGTGCACTAATGATGGTGCTTAATCAGATTATGATGCTGAGTTTGGCTTAGCGGAAGATATGTTCAAGGACCTCGCATTATCAAAGGAGATGATGAGGGAGTACCACTCAAAGCTAAGCGAGGATGATAGCGGTCGACTGCTCACTGTTATGGTTCTTCAACGAAGTGCATGGCCGTTCAATGCGCAAAGGAAGGCCGTCACTCTGCCAGCAGAGGTGCTTATACTCCGCCCTCTTACGTATCGTCTAAAGCTCACCTCATGCTCTCGCACATCTAGATGCAAAAGCGCTTGGAGGCGTATACGATTTTCTACAAGCAAAAGCACAATAACAGGCGCCTCGACTGGGATCACGCTCTCGGTACTGTGACTATTAGGGCACGCTTCAAACCAGGAATGAAAGAGCTTTCCGTTAGCTTGTATCAGGCGATTGTTCTTCTGTTATTTAACGACAGTGCCGAAATATCTTTCCTGGACATTGCAGCGCTGACTCAGATGGGTGCGTTATACTTCATGTCGTTGTCCGGCAGCTGCCTTTACACACTCATACAGACGACGAAGAACTTCGCCGGACACTGCAGAGCTTGGCTTGCGGAAAGAAGAGGGTTTTGAGGAAGATCCCTGCTGGTAAAGATGTCAATGATGATGACGTTTTCCGCTTCAATGAAGACTTTACCGATAATCGGTTCCAAGTGCACATCAATTCCATCCAGGCTAAAGTCTCGGTATGCTTCCCCCCCTCCAACTCTCAATGCATCATGTTTAATGTTCACATCAATATTTCTCCGCAGAACGAAGAATCTAAACAGACGAATGAAGCCATTGAAAGTGATCGTAGGTTCACGTTGGAAGCTGCAATTGTCCGTGTCATGAAGGCGAAGAAGGAAATGCACTACGAACAACTCAAGGTCGCCACAATCGATGCGGTGAAGAATCACTTTGTACCGCAGGTCGATGCTATCAAGAAACGGGTAGATTATCTAGTTGAAGCTGAGTATTTGGAAAGAAGCTCAGAGGATAGAAACATTTTCCGCTATCTAGCATGAAAGTTCCATGTATGTACTATATCGTCAATCTGCCCTGGTGAGCTTATACGAGTCTTCAGTTTAAGCATTGAAACCTGCTTCGCGAGAATTCTCGTTTCCAAAACTGAGACATGACGAAATGGCAGGTGCTAATTTCTTTGGAGGTGGAAATGATTTCGTGAAAAGTCTATCCCCTGAAGGCCTGAACACTGGGGTGGTGAATGCAGGTCGTCATCCAGCTTTTTTTGTGGATAATGCGATGGTTTTCTTGGATGTCCCATTGCCAACTTGAAGTGTCAAGGTGAAACCAGCGGCTTTATAGTAATAAATAATCTGCAGAGAGGTAGTTTCCTGCTGCCTTGGACTTATTTGGACCTACTTAGAGCGCTCTAGTGGAGTATTATCTCGGACAGTAATTATTGTGATGAACGCTCGTTTTGTTTCTCTATCACTCGGTTTTGGCTTTCGGCCGCGGGTTTCTGGGTACTGTGTAAGCGTCCATTGGCGAGTTACTCTTTCTCTTGGAATACATAAGTGTGAGGTCTATGGCATATACTATTGAGGTAGCGAGTAAAAATATGAAAGGCAAGCAAAAGAGGAGATAGCATCAGAAAAGCTGAAAACATATCAAGTAGGTAGAGCCAGCGAAGTCCATTCATGCTTCCTCCAAGTTAATGCTTTTGGCAAACCAACTCACGATCTTTTGTGTAACTGGATGAGGAGCTCTTGACCTGGCACCGATGTCGAAAACCGGGTCACAATGTACACCCCCTTCCAAGATATCCACCTCCACGCTACCATGCGACTTTTTAAGTGTCTCAGAAAATCGAATAATAGAGTCGTAGAGGACTTCACCAGTTCCTACTGTGATGAGAACACGCTTGACGACATCTTCAAGTCCACTGAACCAGTCCTCGGGTGCATTGTTAGGTTGAACAAAGATCCGTTGAGAATCAGGAATCGAGGATAGATATGCGTCCCTCCACATCGCATGGCATTTATAAGGAATCAAGTTGTATCCATCATTTCTTTGTTCAGATTCCGTCTTGCCCTCGTCAAGCAGCCAGGGAGACACCAAGCAAGCCCCAACAAATCCTTTTGTATCGAATGGTTCGACGATAGAACTTGATGGATGCAAGAGGTAACTCATAAGCTGGATTATCAGGTTGGCACCCGCTGAATCACCTGCAAAGTAGATTCTAGATGGTGGAACACCAGTGGACAAGATGAATTTGATTGCGAGGATGGCTTAGTTCAATTGCGTCGGGAAGCTCTTTGGGTTCAGCGCTATATCCATCGAGAGTCAGAGAGTGTCTCGTATACACTTGCTCGCTGTCAGACTTACAATATTGAAGCACCGCCACACCAAGCTGCAGTCCTCCATACTTCTTGAGAAGTGATTGCTGAACACGATGCCAAAATTCGACTTGAAAATATGAAAGAGGACCCACGAAACCACCGCCTACGAGAGCAGTGAGTCGTTCATTACTCGGTGAAGAGAAGGAGTTGTACCGTGGAAATAAATTAGTGCGCGCTTCGTTTGTCTAGGTCCAACCCACATGAGCAACGAGTCGTTTCCCAAGTCGTCAATAACTGGCTTAACGTGCGCCTGCTTCGCCCAGGTAGTATATACGAAAGCTGCAGTCGTCCCAGCGGCAGCTTGCAGTTGCCTGATAGACAGGTGCTGCAGCACGAAATGCGCCACACTGTCATAAAGAATTCTGTTCATCGGGCGACCAGCATTCTTTTTTGACCAAGGGGCTACCAGAGAGGTGTATACAGCAATGAACGCTAGATATTCTTGGTAAGTGCATGCGAGTGCTACAAAAGTGTGGTATACTCACGAATCCCGATCAGCACGAGGTTCATGGAGAATTTCTCTTCAAATCCGAGCTTTGGTGGTTCAGGCATACTTGCCTAGAGGAGAGGGAAAGCTGCAGTACAAAACTGAAACACAGATAAGCCCAGACTAGGAGAGGCATAGTTGAGGAACATTCTGGACAGGGCATGACCAGTCTGTGATATGTGCAATACATACATCAATTCAAGTGCGTACCATGGTCACTAGACTTATACACCTTCGACTCATTGTCATTCCTATAGGAAATCGCACATACATGGCAAAAAACGGCGAACCGGCTCTAGACCTCATAACGAGCTGATTTTTCAAATTTTCCATCGTATGCATCTTTACACTGCAATTATGTGCACGCAGAAGAGGTGAGCGATCCCCGCCCAATTACTTATACAAAGCGCTAGAAACTAACATAAAACTTTTCTTTATTTCTGTCAGGCTGTTCTTTTCTTCTCTTCTGATACTTGAGAAATATCTTCTCTTTTGCCTGAAGTACTTTGAATCGTCTGTCAGATTTAGCCTCTAGAATATCAACAATGCGTGCTCCTGCTCCTTCGAATATCGAACTTGGTCATCAAGAGGATAACGGTCATTTGCATCATGACCACTGCCGCTCGTTTTCCAACGTAAACGTGTCGTCCAGCCCCCCAACCGAGGAAGTTTCTCCGTTTCCTCTGGGGTGAAACGGGGACGATAGAAGATCTCTGGATCGGGAAACGGGTCAGATGAATTGAAGGTCGTCAGTCGGGAACATGAGTTAGGCTCCGCGCTTGATACGTGTTCACGAAGATGTCATCCCTGATGTTTCTTCGCATGAACGTTCCATCAAAACGAGACGAATAGTTTCGTTGATGACTAGATCAACTGTGGGCGTTTGTTCATCCATGGCATCAAGAGAAACACTCGTCACTGCTTCTGCTAAGGAACAGGCTAATTCTGCCAGACTCGTGCATGAATGCATCGACCTCAGAGGAGACTCGAGCTTTCCATTTTTGTGGACTCCCGTGTTCGTCATCGCAACAAACAGAGTCATAGCTATGAGCTGGCTCGGTGATGCTTCAATTAGCCGTGCGCAATGCATAGGAAGTGAACACGTACGCACTCTCGTGATTTCAACCATGGTAAAATTCTTATCAAAACTTGTAGCGAATTTGGACGTTGCGACGTCGCCGCTCTCGAACGACCCTGTCTATCATATGGTAGAGTTGGGCCCCTGCAACTGTTCGTCAGATTCGAGTGGGAGCGGGCACCCGAGACAATATCAGGCTTGTGGGTGCGGAACCAGAATTTCAGATGGTGTATATTGATATGCAATGAATCCACTTACATTTCTGAAGGACTTCCGTCCGAATGAAGGTCGCCATAAAGGTGGCCCAACTTTCGTCGTGGCTGCCGATCTCTGTGACTGGCATTATATCGACAAGCTGCGGGTTTCAAACTGTTGCGTTAGGCTTTCAAGAGATGAACATATGTGCCTCGGACGTACGAGCAGCCAGTATCTGCTCATGAAGCCTGAAGTCCAGTCCTAATGATGAGGTAAGATTAACATCTTGATTAGCAAGCTTTGTCGATTGTTTACGAACAGAAAAGAATGTATTTCTTCCCGCAACTCCTTTCAAGGCGATGACTATGTCCCACGGTGAAAATTCAACTTGTGGAGCGGACTCGGCTTTTGTGTTCTTTGATCTACATTCAGTGTTTTGAATGAGAACATTTGTCCTTCCGCTCGAGATATACATGATACGAGAAACATTCAAGAAGAAATGCAGCAATCCGATCTACTAAATGACCGCGCCGTCTGTATGCCCATAGAGTCATATGTGAAATCACTCCTTGGATGTATTGGAGAAGAATCGCAAAGGATAGAACGCTGTTGAAGCTCCATGGAAACCCAAAGTAAGCAATGCATGTTAAGGTGATGCCAGACGGTGTTGTAGATTCAAATCACATCTCTCATCGGCCGCCGAAGTTGATGCACTTGGAGAATGAGATATTTAGGCATCCGTACTTTGTTTTCCGTGTTACAGAGAATTTTCATGATATCACCTCCGAGGAATTTGTAAAATCCTCATCAGATCCTTACCGGGTGGGCGTTCAACTCAACAGCGGTGAGCTGGCTTGTACTTACTGCATCATGATCATCATATTCCAAAAGCTGTCCACTAACTTAATTTATCAATACATACTTATCATAGAGATCCGACTTGAACAAGGGTGCATAATAGGGATCCGAGTCAGGTCCAGAGTAGTAATGGAAAAAAAGAAAAAGAAAAACTGTATCGATTACGCTATATGTAGCGAGAAGAGTAGTGTAATAAAACAAGAAAAGAAAAGGCGGGCCGTACCACAAGGAGCACATACGTATTACAATCACGCCTCACCCTTGATTTCAGTGTGCATCCCAGTCGTTTCGGCCTGTCTCAAGGAATCAGTGTAATCCGAAAGACCATCATGATTACGCATATATACGCACTAGAGGTATGTCGTATTCCTGGGAATTATTGCTACCCTGAAGTGTACCAGACAGACTCCTAGTAGGCCTGACTCGGAATTGTAGGGGCTCACTGCCGACACCACTGTCCTGACCATGAAACAAGCTAGTGGTAATTGCAGTGTCTTTACTGCGAATCATATTACGGATGTTGAGACTGTGAATCAAGATTGAAATATAGGGATTGAAATACAAAAGAATTGCTCAACGTTGCCATCAGAGTATTAACATAGGCTGTAAAAGGTAAGCCTGGTGTCATGTTGGAGAAAAGGAATTTATGCACCTTTAGAGCCTGAAGTAGCACTAAAGGGTTGAAACTTCAAGGGCAAAGCCAGATACTATTCAAAGACTATCAGATCATACAGATGCAAACTGAGAATGGGAAGATTTGCCAGAATAAGAGTTGTCATGTTCACAGCCCTGTAAAAAAGATTGATGATGTGAAGCCAGATGATACAGAGAGGCCAAACATACATTGTAATCATACCACTTGATATTACATACAGACATATCATGTTGATGAGCTTCTGAGTCCTAGATTCACTTGTGAGGAACCACTTGTGTAGGCAAAAAACAGCAAAGAGTACGTTTTAATTTCAGTGCCACTTCTATAGAGCTCATAGCAGATAGCTATCACAATTGCCAAATCAATTGCACTTGAGGAGGTGCCTCCTAAAATAGCCACCCACTGAGCAGAGCCTAGTTCAGTTCTGGATACTTGGATATGAAAATAAGCAAGACTTTACATGTAAATTTTTCCCTAAGGCATCCACTGATTGAATTCTGGAATTACTAGATGTACTTTGAGATATCATGAACAAGCAAAAGAAAGAAATGTGTGTACATGAGGCAGATTGTGTCTTCAAGTATTCAATGGTCAGCAAGCATAAGTAGTAAAGCAATCATGGTAAGAAACATACAAATGCCATTGGCTGTTTATTGAATTGCGCTTGTCAGTACTATATACCAGCAAACTCTGGGTCATAGTACACACCAAATGGAAGGAGGGAGATAATGGCCTGAAATGGCAGATTACTTCAATGAGTGACAAAACTGTACAGTAATCACAGCATGTCTTACAATTGTCACAGCAAAGAAGGTCCAATTTCTTGTCCTGCCCACTAACACAAAATTTCAGCTGAGGATCATGTGAAGAAGTACTTGCTAACAAATATGAATTCTATATGCAGAGAACCTGTGGATGCCAAGTGATCAGTTTAAGACCAATTTAAACAAGTATTGTCAGCATACAGATGAACAACCAGAGCAATGACAGCCTGTGTCAGATGTTGTTGAGAATGGAAAATGTAATCAACTCTGGGCTGAAAGATACTGACTGTGATGATGGGTGCTGACTATTCAGTACATGAAAACTTGTAGTTGAATACCATGATGAGTAGTATGCAATTTGAAACTCACAGAAATGCTCCTGCGGAAAGACCACAGTCAAATCAGTATTTAAACATACAAAGTCCTTTATTTACTTGCCATACAACAGCTGTGCCTGCAGTTGGATTTTCATAGCTGGTTGCCAGATAAGTGTATGTCCCATGGGCAAATAGAGCTAATGAGGTTGTGTCAAGAGCCCTAGACACAAAGGTTTAATTTACAAGTTATTCAGAGTGGGTTGATAAATCATATAGTACCAAATGGCCACCACCTGAAAAGCATATCACTCAGCAGGATCAAACTTAAGCTGACTATGTGGTATCTGTACCAGCAGCTTCAGAAAAAATGGATCCTTATCATATGTCCCAAACTACAGAATGTCAGTACAAATTTTATTTATACTTGCTCACTGCAACACTCACATAGAAGATGGTTTGAAGAACAGTGATGCCATAGAATCTGAAGATTCCTTTAGCAAATGTGTATGAAGGGAGGCAAGCTCTTCACATTGCACTCAGCAAACAAACAATGAAGTCTGCCCCAAGAGTTGAGTTGATGTTAATATGGATTGAAGTTGTAGTGATCTTGGTAGGAATAGAGCTATTGAGAGCACCAGACATTGCATACAGCAAACAGATCTTCAAGTTGTTAAAATGACTTCTGTCCAAATCTCTGAGTCTAGCTGAATAAACCTGAGTGTTCAAAACAGCTTTTGAGGACTGAGGAAAGTTACCTGAGGGATGGCTCCAGACGGCGCCTTGTTCCTACAGACTCACGACGTTTGGTTTAAATAAGTGTGCTCGGTCCTTTGTATTGCCCGGGTATCAATCTGAGAAGTGAATGGAAATTCAATTACGGTCAAATTAGAATAGGACTTATACGGGCTTACCTCACTGGCAGTCCGCCGACCAACACGTTTGTTTCCTTTGGAGACCGCAGTGATAGGATCGAACGAACAAAAAAGCTTCTGAGCGCCTCTTGCTTTTGATAGCGTCCTCCGTTTGTGCATTAGGTGACTCCAATGTCGATGATGATCTGATTCATTCAAACCTTCGTGTTTAGCACCCCCGTAGATACTTAGAAATGATGGCTGTCATTCTGAAGAGAGTATCGACCGAATCAAGCCAATTAATGTCGAACTTGAGGACAGACTAAGACTGAACTGGTGTCACTGCCACGTTCTCACATGGGTCACCGTCACCGGCAGCCCGTCCGCATGCAGCCCGATCGTAGTCTCCTGTAAGCAGACGATGAAATATTGGAAGATAGTCGTTCCAATATATCCGTCTGCCAGTTAACGCGCTAGTGACGCGGGACCAGCCAACTGAAGGTCACGTTACTTTCCCACGACCTCAGACGCGTCCTTAATTAGCTCCTATCCGATAAGTAGTTTACGCGTTTTTCAAATAAAATACAGCTTTTCTCCTTACAGCGATGGTCTTCAAGTTTTCATCCGATGAAGGTCGTACTCTGTGCTCCAGAATTTTGAAGGATAGCATAGATGAAGTGCCTCATGACCACCAGCTCCAAGTCATTACCAAGGCACTTGACCGTGTCGATGTCCTTTCATTGATTCATACAGGAGGGGGAAAATCTGGATACATATACATGACAGCTACGATAGTCATTGCCATATCAACACACCCAGATCTATGCCCTGAAGCCAGATTTCCAAGGAATCCTATTATTGTTGTTGTGTGTCCAACCACATCCCTTGAAGATGATCTCGTAAGTACTTATTTTCCAGTTGTGACATTCACTAGAATACATAAGATGCACCTATTACAGGAACTCAAGATGATTAGATATCATCTGCCAACAATTGTGATTAACAAGAAGCGCAAGGCTGATGCTATTGTCCGCAAAGAAAATCTTTTCAACACTGCGGTGAATGGTTTCAATATCATTCTTCTCACTCCTGAAATGCTATCCTCGCAGGAATTTGGCCATTTCATCCATCTTACCGGTGTCGTTCCTCGCCTATTTGCTCTGATGATTGACGAAGCTCACTTGATGTACGTATGGGGGCCTGCCTTTCGTCCAGAATACACACAGATCGGACACTTAAGAAAGCGGTTCCCAGAACATACAGTCATGCTCGCATTCACAGCAACATTGCGCGAAGGTCCTCCTCGTGACTCTGTATGTCGCTTCTTGGGCCTTCATCCAGGAAAATTCTGCTTTGTGCATGGGTCGAATGCTCGGTATGAGATTGAACTTTCTGTTCGACTCTTTCCACATGGCGTGCAGAGTGAAAAATTTCCTGCGCTTGATTGGCTTCTTCAAGAGAATGGGAAAACCCTGCTATACTGCAAGGGTATCAAGTACGGCAATAAGATCCTGCATTACTTGTTGGAGAAAGATGTACGGGGAGTCGATATTTGCACGTACAATGCTTTAGATTCCTCTGAGCGGAACCAAGAAGCTTTGAGACTTCTGCGCACAAAGACGCCTATCATTGTCATTGCTACAAATAGACTCTCAGTGGGAATAGATGTGCCAGACATAGATACGTCTGTTGTCATTGACCCACCTGATCTTGACGATGCGATACAGAAGATTGGTCGTGTTGGACGCAGCCGTTCCCAAGAATTCAAGCCTCGCGGTATCTTCTATATTCCTTCAGGTGTCTTCAACAAGGCACAGGAAGTGATCGATGATGCTGGCAAAAACCCTCATAAACGTCTTGACACCAGCATTCCATCGCTCGTTCTTGCCAAATGCAAATTCCAGAACATTGACGAGCAGTATGGGAATGGTTCAGCAAATATAGGACCGTGTCAATGTGTGGCGTGCCTCGCACATCCACGGGTTCCATTCCCGTCACCTTGTACATGCAGTGGCTGCTGTCCTCGAGTTCCAGACCCTTCTACAATGCCAGCTCCTTCCGTCTCCACCACCAAGTCAAAGCCAGTCCCATTCCAGATCCGTGTCTCTAAAGAGATGCGTCAAGTTGGAATTCAGCACCTTCAGTCCTTCTGTGATCAGGTCCTGGAGACTTTGTCTGATAGCGAGGATGCTCCTCCTATTGCAATATTATCTGACACCAAAATAGGTCATATTCTCGATGCATTTGAGAGCGATTTGAACTATACATCAGTTCTCGCAATATCAAATGCAGCCGAGACTGACATGCTTGATCAACCGCTCGAAGAAACCTCTCTATTGAAGCCTTGGGTTCAACATAACAGAGTTCTTCAGAGACGAAGCGATGATCTTCTCGCAGTACTGCTCAGAATTCATATCGAGTTCAATGACATGCGCAGGAAGATACGAGAGAAACGAAACGCCCAAGCTCGGGAACGTCGAGCACGCAAGAAACTGGCCGAACAAGCCAATTCCCAAGTACAGCCTATCACAGACAGTAGTGGTGATAATCTCGGGGGGAATGATCAGGAGGAGGATTCCGGGGAAGAGGATTCTGGAGAAGAAGAGGATAGCAATGAGTTTAGCGACGAGACAACTGAAGTGCTGGTAAGTAGATCCTCGATCGAGGATTACTATTATACTAACTACTATTAAAGGGTTAAGTATATACTATGTATCGTACTTACGACGATTCATCATCTATCACATCAATTCCAAGCTCCCCCTCTTCATGCTCCGAGTCCGAATCATCTGATGAATCCGATTCACTATTACTTACTTCACATTCATCAAGGGATTGAAGAAGTTGCAAAGCATCATCATCGGCATCAATTGCCTCGGTGAACAGAGAGCCTTCTATGAGATGAGCCATCATCAGCTCAGGCTCGTCGGTAACTCCAGGTGTATCTGCGATCTCTTCAGAGTCACTACTCTCATCACCAACTTCTTCACTGGGCTGAGATGTAGGAGCCAGAGGTTGCTTGGTAGCCAGCCGTCGAGCCACGTCTCTGGCTCTGGTTCGCCGGAGATGGCTGCTAAGCTTCCGCTTTTCCAAACTTTCATAGCCAGGCCCAAACCGGTTGCCGTCGTAAGGAGAATCAACCTGCCGTCCAGGTGAGAATTCGTGAATACGGCAGTCTCGGTACAAATCCAACAAGGTTTTCCGGTCTGCAGCTATACTTGCCTCCGTATGTCGTCCACCTTTGCTCCTAAGTCCGAAATTCTCGAACCATTGTCGTTTCAGTTCTCGAACTTGATGTATGTTAGGTGACCATACTTGACGAATGAACTCGTCACCATACTCAACACCTTTGTGGCGGACTACTGCATCCAGAAGACGATTATAATACTCCTGCACAAGATCTCCAAATGCGAAACCTCCCTCCTGCCCAGTCAGGTTCACAAGTGAGATCTGACACATTGTCAATGCGCATGATATCCAGAGCGCGCGGGTCGTTTCCTCGTGCCTTCAAGATGTTACTCTCCTGAGAAGCAAGCGTCTTCATGGCCTGAACTACTGTCGACTTGCTAGGCATACCTGCAGTGCGGCTCTGCATCCGATAGAGCTCGACCGGTGCAAGAAAGGCGAAGTGAAGAATTCCCTCCATGAGTGGACCTCGATTTGCACGAGAGGTACGTGAATAACCGATGCGCCCAAAGATGTTAACAAGAACCTAAGTGTGATAGACAGCGGTCAGTAAATAGCACCGGAAATTCTATCAAAGAATGGCCAACTTACAGGATCAATGGGACGCCTCTGACGGACTGCAAAGACACCATTCTTTTTGCGCAATGCCATGCTCTTGACCAGCTCCCATCCAACCGGCTGTCTCGAAGAATAAAATGACCTGAGGAACTCTTGAGCCCCTGCCCCGGAATGGTCCCATGTCACGATCTCACCAGCGGCACTTGACCGAGATGAGAACTTGACCCGAACTTCTTTGGCTCGGCATGCACTCTCAGCCTCTCGTGAGACCTTTTCTGCCACCAGCTGGACTGCGAACGCTGAAAGCCCACAACGCACTGGCTTGATCGTAGTGAAGGAGGGCTCAAAAGAGTACAACTCGTTAGTATCTGACTCTTTTTTCCTGCCCGCTGGATGCCGGAACCAGAGATTCACCAACTTCGAAGGCCAGCATGTCCCATCATGGCCTCGTAGAAAGTGGGTAATGGAAGAGGACTGCGAGTCAGTGGCAAGACCTGGTTCTCCTTTTTGCATGGTATACCAAAGCATCTCGCCATATGTCCATTTGAGCTCTTGCTGTATGAACCAGAATAGCGCATCGACCTTCTGCTGAATCGATGTGTATGAAACAACGCGCCTCTCGACTCTATTACCAGGTGGTATGACAACATCGACTTCTGTCGTGATTTGGCGGAAAGACTTGCGTGAGTGAGGTGATAGACCTGGGTCTCGCATCCGCTCAGCCAGTGAAGAAGGCAGTAAATGATGCCTTGGGGAGCTATCATGTACAGGGGTTGTGGATTGTGGAAAAGGGTATGAATAAACATCGGTGGAGGGACTAGTATAGGGCAAGTGGAATCCTGAAAGAAAATCTGCAGGTGGCGCGAAGACAGGTACCGGTTCACCTATCGGCACTTCTGACATAGACAACGTCTTTCTCAAGCGCTTCCTTTTGGAGGTGGATGGGGCTGGGGTATCATGTATAGGCACGTTTTCATTGCGGCTTCTCTTCCCAATGGACCTCAGCTTATTGGGAGCTGGTGTCGTGAATAGAGAGTCTGATGGAGTCCTCGAGTGAGATGATAAGGGAAGTGACAGGGAGAAAGGGATAGGTGGTGTTTCAGTATGATTTGACGGCGCTGCTCGTCGTTTTTTAGGTGAATTATGCTGAGTGGTAGAGCTGAGCGGTGCGGGATTTTCGAGAGATGCTGCAGCAGGAGAAGATGAATTAGAAGAATTATAATGTATTGGAAGGATATCTGACGAAGAATTATACATGAAAATGAGAGTAAATAGGTCTAGGGAGTGTAGGGAGACGCGTCGAGGATGGACGCGACTGTGGTCAGCGTTTGTAGGTGCACCGTGGAAAACTTCGCTTAGCCTCAGTGGGCTGCTCCCCGTTCCCACGCGCGTTTAGTCTCAGAGTAGCCCGATCGGGGTCACCGCAAATTTCCCCGTTTCGTTCTTTCAAGTTTGGTCCACTAGGATTTCATGGAGATAGTACGAATGTTTGGCCGTGTACCGTTGAAATACATAAGTTTGAGGCCTATGGCTTATACTGCTTATACTATTGAAGTAACGAGCATAAATATGAAGGGTAAGCGAAAGAGAAGATAGCATCAAAAAAAGTTAAAAACATATCAAGTAGGTAAAGCCAGCGAGGTCCGTTCATGCTTCCTCCAAGTTAATGCTTTTGGCAAACCAACTCACGATCTTTTGTTCCACTAAATGAGGAGCTCTTGACCTGGCACCAACGTCAAAAAACGGGTCATAATGTACGCCCCCTTCTAAAATATCCACCTCCACGCTACCATGAGACTTTTGGAGTGTCTTAGAGAGTCGAATAATAGAATCGTGTAGGACTTCACCAGTTCCTACTGTGATGAGAACACGCTTGACGACATCTTCAAGTCCACTGAATCAGCTCTTGGGAGCATTGTTAGGCTGAACGAAGATCCGTTGAGAATCAGGAATCGAGGATAGGTATGCGTCTCTCCACATCTCATGGAATCTATAAGGAATCAAGTCGTACCCATCGTTTCTTTGTTCAGATTCTGTCTTGCCCTCGTCAAGCAGCCAGGGAGACACCAAGCAAGCCCCAGCAAATCCTTTTGTATCGAATGGTTCGACGATGGAATTTGATGGATGCAAGAGGTGTCTCATAAGCTGAATTATCAGGTTGGCGCCTGCTGAATCGCCTGCAAGGTAGATTCTAGATGGTGGAACACCAGTGGACAAGATGAATTTGATTGCGAGGATGGCTTGGTTCAATTGCGTCGGGAAGCTCTCTGGGATCAGCGCTATATCCATAGAGAGTTAGAGTGTCTCGTAACTTGCTCGTTGTCAGACTTACAATATTGAAGCACCGCCACACCAAGCTGCAGTCCTCCATACTTCTTGAGAAGTGATTGCTAAGCACGATGCCAAAATTCGACTTGAAAATCTGAAAGAGGACCCACGAAACCACCGCCTACGAGAGCAGTGAGTCGTCCATTACTCGGTGAAGAGGAGGAGAGTTACCGTGGAAATAAATTAGTACGCGCTTCTACTTTCAGATGCCGCGTCTAAGCGCGTCTTCAGTTTGAACCTCCATGAGCGACACTGATAAATTCCTAATCAGAATCTTCTGGCTCGACAAAGACCTCACGTACTGGAGTGTTGATGTTTGTCGAGATGACACAACGGAGGATGTCATGCGAAAAATAGAGGACTTGTACAGAACAAAACTGGACGACCTGCTTAAGTGTCAAGTTTTCGTGGTATGTGTCGCTAGTTCTGTCTTCACTGTTTACTGAAGGACACACCAGCTTCGTAAACCTATCGAATTTATCTCTGGAAAAGAATTCCATGCGGCTGTCGAAGCCATGGGCGGCTTAGCGGGGGATAACTTCATGCCCTGGGAAGGGGAACTCGTTAGCGAAGTTTTTCCTGCTGGTATCTTGGGCGACAAACACACTGTCCAAGTAATCTTGAAAAGTACGTTTGTCTCTCTTGCTCGCATGACTACTGACTACTTAACATGTCCAGGTGATGACGAAGCGGAAGACCAGCTTCATGATCTTCCCTCAGTGGCCAGCAATCCTGGAGTCTATCTGTCGAGAAACCCCCCGAAGAGCCCTTCGTCTGAAGCCGTACTTTCCAGCTTTACTCCGCGTCAGGCGAACGACATCAAGGCCATCTTCTGTGGCCGCCCTGCGAATCGGGTGAAGGTTCTGCCACCCACATTACTCAACCCCGATCTCGCCCAGTTTGTCACAGACCTAAAGACCTGTAAACCACGCACTGAGGACATCAATTGCTTCTACCACCTTTGTTACAATATGTCTGCCCTTTTCCTTCAAGGCAAGGAGCGGATGACAGTGTTCAGAAGCATCCTAAAAGAAAATGGCTTTGGGGACCTTAAGGTATTGAATTTTGATTATTATATTACAGATGGGGGAATGCAGGTTTTTGTTGAGCCCATCCGCCGGGACTTTACCTCTCTCATAATCGAAGGCAAGAATGAGATTGGGCATGGAGGGGCCGATCCAATGATACAGGATAGCCTGTGCTATATCGAGGCTGTGCGTTCGGTTATGAATAGACTCTCTGAAGAGCAGTGTCGACGCACTAATTTTCCAGTCGTGCTACTACAACATTATGGTGAGTTCACATGATTTCTTCGTGCGATATGTTCAAAGCTGTTCATACGCTCAATGGGTATCAGGGCCTCACATATCTGTTGCCGTCGGTGTCTTTGGTACGGCTCCGAACGTTCAGATTCTGAGCCCCATCATCCCGCTACACTTTCACCCGACTGATACAGATGCTCGTGCCACGGGAGAGCGCTTCATATGCGCTCTGCGTCAAGTGCTTGAGCGCTTGGAGAAGTACTACAAGAATGTGTTTCTCAAAGACTCGCCTTTCGAGCTCGATCCTCGGTACCCGTTTCGGAACTCGTACACCGATGAAACAGGTGTTTTGCGTACCTTCGAGTACGAAGGACAACTTCCCGACAAGCGCTCGTTCTTTGCACAACTCAAGGGCACCCCTCAAGACAAGTTGTTCGTCAAGTTCACCAAGCGATATAGCGAAGAGGTGCATCGGGCTGCTTGTGGAATGGGGCTTGCACCGAGGTTACAAAGCGTTGAACGGTATGAAGATGGATGGATCATGGTCGTCATGGACAACGTTTTTCAAGAGTACGGTGACCTGGAGGATATCTTTGACAGCCTCAGTGCGGAGGAGAGGACGACTCTGTACGACATCGCAGTGAACGCGTTACGCAAGTTACATGACCATCCAGATGGGCACTTCGTACACGGAGACATTCGCGCATCTAATATCATGGTCAAGCGACGGCTCGTCAATAAGAAGGTGAAGCTGGATGAGAAGCCGCAGATCATGTTCGTGGATTTCGATTGGGCGGGCCGAGCGGACGAGGTGGTGTACCCTTCGACTATCAACATGGAATTGTACCGACCTCAGGGTGTCGAGCGCGGAGGACCTGTTTCTGTCGAGCATGATGTAGAAATGTTGGACTTCGTCTTTCGAAAGTTAATTATGCATTGAACCCTCTTGTGCTGTGATGTAGATGTGTTGTGTTTGTTGACAGTAGGCAACAGGAATTACAGTAATCATTTGACGAAGCTCCGATGTGAATGTCTATGCGTCTCGAAAGTCGACGACTCTAGGCTTAGTCGTGCGTTGTCCATGTAACGAAAATAACAAACCACCTCTCCCTCCTCCTGCCTACCCCTCCCACCCATAATACCTCTTCCCTACCCTCATGAGCTTCTTGCGCTAACCCTTACTCTTGACCACTACTAAGATGAAACACATCTACTGCTGACGAAAACTCCACCAGCACGACGTTCGCGTGTTTCTCTGAGAGAGCGGAGTGCAGTGGCTAAGAGGAATGGTCGGACGCCGAGCAAAACACAGTTCCGAGCAAGCGAAAAAAAGAAACATTCGCGCTGAGCATATATACTATTAGTCCAACTGGATACCTGAGGAATAGATCCAAGCATATCCTGAAGTAAGATTATTCTATCAATGTCGATGCTTGATTGAACGTGAAAAGAGAGAGAAAAAAGGGAATATACCACTGCATTGGACACACCCGGAATTGAACCGGGGACCGCCCGCATGCTAAGCGGGCGTGATAACCAACTACACCATGTGCCCTCGAAGTTCACACGGATAAGAGCCACTGAGAGCCTCCGACTTAGAGGTGAGCGCTGAGCAACGATGGACCCAATGCTATCTCGGACGACGAAGATAATTCATATAATACATAGTACATATTGTTACATGAATCGTATCCGAGAAGCTAAGCACTGAGAGCCCTCACCTTATCCATCTCCTCACTATTCAAGCCAACAAGCCCAACGCCCTTCTCCTTCAACTTCTCTTCCGTCTTCCCCCACCCTTGTTCTCCTGGATCTACAGCCTTGGTGGCTTCACTGATAACATACGCCCGAAAACCCTCCTCAACCGCATCAATCGCCGTACTCTGTACGCAGTAATCCATTGCGAGCCCTACGACATATACATCGCTCACTCCTGCATCCCTTAACGCCTGTCCCAGTCCACTACTCGCTTCCTTGACAAGAGGGTTCCTAAAAGGCGCTTCGAATGCAGAGTACATCTCTACCCTCGAATCTTTTCCCTTTTCGACTATCAAATCTACCTTCGAGACGTTTAACTCGGGAATTAATTCCGATCCAGGTGTTCCTTGGACACAATGTACAGGCCACAACCGACTCGTCTCCGTTTCGTCGGGGTTATATGGGTTGGGAATTGTAACGAAAGATATGAAAGGTTTGTTATCTGGAGGAGGATGATTACATGCGAATGATACATGTGTGGATGGGTGAAAATCTTTCGTTGCTACTTTTAGTACGAATGGAAGGTCGAGCAGGGAATTGACGATTGGCGCGATTGTACGTCCTTCTGAGACGGCGAGAGACCCGTTCTACAGTAGTAGACAGTGAATTATCCAATCGCGTCCTGGATTTCATGTTTCAGCTACGTACGGGCGGACAAAAGTCTTCTTGTAGGTCTACGACGATCAGCGCAGGTCTGAATGTATTTTCCATGACGGTGGTACGAAGCAAAGGAAGGTGATAAGATAAGCGCGCAAATCACTGATATGGGTTTCACTAAAGCCAAATCATCCTTATATGCAGAACTGGAAGCCAATTCTGTTCATAAAAGCAAGTTATACATAATAAAACATTTATCAATTTATTTCTCTTTCACCAAACACTCGGCCTATACGAATTTTGCATTAGCCCTCGTATTCAGCGCTAAATCTCAAAAGAGAAGCGTCTCACCCAAAAGTTTGTCCAGGAGCAAGGGGCATGACAGGTGTACCACCTCCACCAATTCCGTTGTCAGCTCCTACAAATGGGACGGTGTTACCCCACCAAGTAAGAATATTAGTTTCGCCGATCTGTGTCATATCATTGAATACAGCTAAGCAAGTGCAACTTAAAGAGCATGCGTACCGTTCCGTTCTTAGGGAATTGAAGGCTTTAAGAAAAGAAGGGAATGATAAAACATCAGCTACCCTCATTCATAAAACCCGAACTGAGCCTTGGACCGGATGCGTACCAGAAGAAAATCACAATGATTCCAATCGCCACTCCGGAGTCGAGAGCAGCAGAAAGCACGTCTACAGATCCGTTCGTGAGTCCGTGAGTCAACAAGCAACAAAAAAACTTACAGTTATACTTTGTCCACCAAGCAAAGTGGCGTCTAGAGTGCCGTACCAGAAAGAAGACTCGTTAGTATGTTCCACACCTCCGGCAACCAATGACCCACCTCCGAATGACAAATTGGAAGATAAACCCGACGACCCTGTAAGGAGAAAAGGAAGGAAAGACAATGATGTCAGTCATTTCTAAAAGAGAAAAGAGAATCTCGAGAATTCGACGTTTGTAGCAAGCTGATACTCACGCCCAAGGAACGTAGTTGATCGCAGTAGCTACCAAGGTAACATTCATCAAAGAAACTCTCCCATCGATAAACTATATCCTCTCACCTGGCGGAATAAGACCAGTACCGTTGAAGATGACCGGGCTAGTGTTCAAGCGAAGTGAGGATTCGGCGGCGGAAGATTCGCATGTGGATGGAAACTTACAAGCTACACGGTCGTCCCGGGGTTAGATTCAGACGTTCGAACGAGGATCAAAAGATAAGGCTTACTTGACGTATTTCAAGAAACTGTTCGGGAACTTCTTGGTCAAGGCCCACGTAACTAACGGTGCGATTGCTCCGACGAGGAAGAAGAAGACGAGTCCTATATGGATGATGGATCGTGTTCAGAAATGGCAGGTAACAGGGACGAAGGAAAATCGCTGACCGCTGCAAAATAGAGAAGAAGGGGTCAAGGGATTGAAATACTCAGTTGAAGCTGAAGAACCAATTCAATGCATCACCGCTTACTAGTAGACTTGGCCTTTGGAGAATTGGAGGCCAGGGCCGATCACACCTGGAGATGACGAGAAATTAGTCGAAGGTCACGTACAATAATGCATTTAGCTGACCCCACTATAACACGAATACCATTAGAACCACCATGAATATATATCGATGATAGAACTTACAATGATACTAGCGGTTCCAAACACCTCCGTACTTGGGCATATGAATCCGTCCCTAAACAGTCCGAGTCGTCAGCTCCGTCCTTGTACCCAACCGACAAGGGATGCTTACTTTTGGTCAGGAGCACAAATATTACTATCCAGT
>RCHF01000616.1:0-43640 GCA_003987895.1 Neonothopanus nambi | reverse complement strand
AGTAGAGCCCAAGCACCCCAAGCCATATGGAAAAAGCCATGGAAACATCTTAGGGTACAGCCGGGTGTTGTTCCAAAGAGACAAAGGTTGTTCTGAATGTCCCACTGCCAGCACCTTACCACCAGCATCGAAATGCTGAAAGGCCTTGGCTTTGAGCTGAGCCACTGTATAATTCTGACCATTCATCTCCTCACCAGTGAGTCCATGAACAGAAAAGGTACACTCTCCGGTCTCAATCCCATCTTCTTCTTCCATATCGTGTAAACTGGTGCCCTCTGGGATCTTATTGGTCTCAGAGTACTTCCATTCCACAGAACAAGGTGGCGAGGACTCTGAATACTCAGACAAGTTACTCTCAGATATACGTACATTAGCATAATCAGGATGATTGAGAATCAACCAATCCAGAGCTCTTCTGACTATGTTACGGTGCACAAGAAAAGGAGTCCTTTTAAAGTCAGCTTCTGTTGGTTTTGCAGGTCCAGTAAATAGTATAGCTAGGACATCATCCATATCCGCTCTAGGAGGAGGTAGCTCATTGTAGATCTTAGGGACTGGAGATTCAAAGGCAATAAGATTAGCTTTCATCTTTCTTCGACCTGTAGACAACTTAGCAAAGCAGCAAGATGTGCGAATACGAGCAATAAGTAGGCGTTCCATATATCGAAGGCAAGACAATTCTTCTGGAATTTCACCCAGCCACAGACCACGCGCAAGGGCCAGCTCAGGTACAGTGTCTTTGCGCAAACTAGCCCTACAGGTGCCACATATTTGATTGCATCGACGATCAAGCACAGGGGAATCATATTCCCTGATGCCTTCTTTTGCAGTTTTACGAGGCAGCCTGGTTACCCCAGAAAGCTTCAGAAGATGCAGATGACCCTTAACAGCTTTAAGCCTAGACAAATCCTTCTGAGCAGTTAGTTGGCCACATACTGCACAGCCTGCTTCCTGAATATTGTTATGGTCTAGCTTTGAGCACGCACTTCTAATGGTGGTAAAGGTAAGTTCCTGGTCTAGAGGAAGGGGGGGAAATGGATACTTTTTGTTGTCCCAGGGATCAGGATTTTGTTGCCCTGATCTCTTAGTACGCTTGTTGGTGGCCTTAGAAGCACAAAGATTAAGTACTGTAAGCGCTTGAGAGCAGATGCCTGTACATTTGTGCTCAGAGAGATGTGCCACAACCTCTTCCAGGGAAGCACGACGGCGTTTGAGAGAATGCATACTAGCAATGTTCCTAAGGTCCGTTAGGCATACTATTTGCACTAAACTAGTCAGTGGAATGTTGCAATACAGGTGAGAATCGTGAGCATACTTAGACAATTCATGAGGATACACATGCCCTGCAAAAGTATAAGAATAGTCTAATGGGTTATCGAGCAGAGTACTGTTGTCAACAACAAAGTCTTTGAACGACTCGTATGGTATAAGGGGTTTGGGTCGACCGCCTAGAAGATGGTGATATTGGGTAGAGGAGGTGGGGCGACAAGAAGAGGGGTGATTAGATACAAAGTTTGTTTTAGCTGAATTAGCAAGCTCCAACCTTCGCTGGTTATGACCCTGCCTGGACCTGTGACATGGAAAGCGATTGTGAACAGGCGAGCTGGAGATCATGGTGTAGTTGTGAGAGGGTAGCCTTCTAGGTAGTAGCTTGCGCCTAGGAACTTTGGGCTTTCCTTTCATCAGGACATCGTAATACAGCATTGACCAAAACTTGTGAACCAGAGAGGCGAAGAGGTTATAGGACATGATACAGGGTAAGTATATGTGAGCAGAACCTGGTTGACCGAGAACACCAGATTCAAGGAGTATTGACAAATACAGACCATAGGGGAGTGGCTCACCCTTGGCGAGACCACCAGCTTTAATTTTCGCATCAATAAGTTTCATTTGGACATTGCTTTCAAAAGCATAGCCAACTATTCTTCGAAAACTTACCCAGTATTGGGACTTCGGCATAAATCCCCTACTAAGCTTCAGAGCAAGCAGGCGAGCTCGTGTTCGAACAGACAACGATGGAGCTGCATAGGCCCACCGTAACTCCCAACCTGACTGCACATAAAGAGATTGTAAGTGAAAGAGTTCTCGATTGATTGTTAGTACCCCGGTACAAAGATTTTCTATAAGATTGAACAAAAGAGTCAAGTTAGTCGAGAGCCAGCTCTCTGACAAGGATGAAAGAAGTGAGGAGATATAGCGGATTTGTAAATAAAGCTTAAGCTGGGTACCTGAGGCAATATGTGAAATATCGTATGAAGGAAATGAGACTGGGTATTGAAATGTATAAGGCGTGAAGCCACTTCGCTGAAGAGACAGCTCATCTGGAAAAAATCTCTTGGAGATCATCCTCTAAAAGAGGCCGCCCTGCAAAGAGGCATACCGTGACAGCAAACGTGCGTAGTCATGGCAGGGTTGATATACCCATGAAAAATACTCTGCTGAAAAGAGCTTCAACAAATTAGACCTCCGAAGAGGCAGGGTGATATTTGAAAGGTCACGCTGTTCAGCCAGTGACTCAGAGAGAGCGAGTTCAGCCAGAGACCCAGAGAGAGGACAAGAACGGGAAATAGGATCCCAAGAAAGAAAAGATGCGGCGGGGGCAGACGATATTGCAAAGGGCATGGAATGATGAACACAAGGACAAGGAAGGGCTGAACTAGTGAAATTTTCTAAACGAAAGGTAAGACCTTTATTTTAAGAAATAATAATACATAATAACGTACCAAGTGACCTGCCACAAGACTCAACAGACGAGAAGAGAAAGGACCAGTCAAAATGAGAGGGAATAACTCCAGAGTGATCAAATTTTTCTAAGATTGAAATAAGACACCTTTAGAGTACATGAGTAAGGATGAAATAACTCACCAAATTTGTGGTCCCGAGTCACAAAGATATCAAGAGCATTGGCACGCTCAATTTTAATATTGTGGAGGTCAGTTCCTAGCAAACATCATCAGTACGTAAAGATTGTAAAGGAACAAAGCCCATAGAACATGCGAATATAGACAGAAAAAGAGTTTAACAGTCAGGGCACGACTTATGCCCACCAAAAAAAACCTATAACTTACCTGTTCTGAACTGATAGACTGGTATGAACCAGGAAAGAGCAATAGATGCTAGGAGCAAAGATATGGCGAGCCAAAATGTAGGTGGCTTCATATTGTGCAGTAACAACGAGGACTTGTACGAGTACGTTGTCTATGACTATCCGTTGAACAGAATCAACGAACCAGATGACAGGCACATGACTGAGTAACAAGATCACATGACAGGTCATGCTATAAAACGCGACGTGCCTTTGTTTGTTATCGAGGCCCTTGGAGCTTATAGCCATATACTACCCTCTCCTATACCCCCACCTCTCTAGGAGTCTGAAAGACAGAAAGGATCGACATATCGCCTAGAGAGGAGGGCCAGGAAAGGTCATTCCCTTCACTGTAGGGCCACTGGACGCCTTACTAGCTTACTCGGTTGTTGCCCAAGTCCCCCCTCTAGGAGTCTGAAAGACATAAAGGATCGACATATCGCCTAGAGAGGTGGAACGCGGGTACAACCAATGAAAGCAAGCTTACCTGCATGCTAGAATGTTCATACATAAATTTGTTGGTGGCCCAGGAGTCTAACGACTAAAGTACAGACAAGTTGCCTGAGCCTAAACGAAAATATTGTAATGACATACTGCAAGCTATGCGTTGGTTGGGTAGGGCGTAGGTCTTAAGATAAGAGGGGACACGGCATGGCATGGAGAGCCTTAATTGAAACGTATTCACTCCATGGCAATGATAGCATGAATATGAGTTTAAGGTACAAGCCTATATGGTATCGTGAAGTTACAACCATCGTCATACTATACAACCACCTCAGTACCTAAACTCAAACCGTGAATCAGATATGAGCTGTCGGCACGATACCCAATCATCCTCAACACCAACCACAATACTCCCATCAACGATCCTCTACCCCGACACCCCACCCCGACACCCCACCTTTCATCTTTGGCTCAGATTCAACAACGCCCTGGCACCCCTCTGTAGGATTAATCCCCACTGTGGTGACAGGGTGGCAGAAGCTTAGAGCGCTGTTTTCTATCCTCTCATCTGGTACATTCTCCTTGCTGGTTCCATCAGGTGATCTGCTTCGCTCGAGCGTGTAAACGGAGCGCACAGGTGCTTTGAGGAAGGGCCAGGTGGTTTGAAGAGTGCTGTGGATAACGGCTGTCTACAGGAGATGTAAGGAGGCTGGGGTTGATTAAAGGTGCAGAGAACAGGTTGGGCGATTTGATGGAAATGACACAGGGAGGTCGAGAAGGACACATATTCTTGTAAAATACATCAATATTTAATGGTCTATTTCAGGAAAAGAACTCGCACCTGGAAGGGATACGTGCGCTTTCTACTCTCGTTTCCGCTGCTGCTACCTAGTACCTTTGACATCTCAAACAACGCCATATTTCAGTCCATCTACTCCCACTCATTTCCGCAACCTATTCTGCGTTGCAATTGTGTTTTACTTTGACTTTCCAGGCTGGTGCATTATACAGGCTTGAGATTGACCTTCATGAAGGATATACCGCTGTAGACTTCAGATCAGAAGAGGATAATCCAGGGGAAAAGCTCAGTATAGAACGAAAGAACGACTTACAGAAGAGAAGAGGAAAGGGGAAGAGGAACACGGCTCTTGAACTAGACCACAACAGAAGGTTGACTATATCACAAGCAAGGCCAAGCTAAATCCGTTCAATTTGTTAGCTGACTGCGACAAAAGGGATTGGGCTAACTTTTAAAAACTCACAAAATAAGTCTTCCCTGAATCACTGTCCTCGCCGTGCCGAACGTACATGTTTCTGACAATATGGGGCTTCCTTCTAGGTCAGAAAAAGGAGAATCCTGGTCGAGAACCCAAGTAACAGATCTGGAAATACATAAAATAAGACAAGTGTTTGAAGGGTCGAAGATGAGTATGCAACACACCTTCCAGAATCTGAGACAACGATAAGCGGAGTATCCTGGCCTGCAGCAACACTCATGAAATACTTCACTTGTCGTCAAAGTTCGAACCATCAGCGCCCATAGTAAAAACTTAAGGCCGAATTATGCCAAGGAAGATGAGGAGTTGAGGTCGACATGAAGATGACTCATGAGGTTGGGGGACTGAAGGTCACATGATTTGAATATTCACCGCGCCACAAATACTCGCCATGAGGAAGAATAGGGATTAATAGCTTTCCTTCTATCAACGATCTCACTTCAAATTATGGCTACAGACCATATCGAAGTATCAGCTTTGACCCCTACAAGAGCGAAGATAGACAGGCTGTGTGCAATAGGAATAACCAATCAATAGTAAGCCAACAACGTGCTACAGACTCCTCGGACATTCTGACAGAACTGTAACTAACACGGGCTCCTTCAGCTTTCCGTCACCCACATTATCCTTACAGAACACCAAGAACATTAAGGCCAGAGTTAGCCTCCCTTACATTGCACAATTAAGACAAAACTCGTGCGTGGAAGAGCTGCACAATGCTGACCCTGGGCTTGAGTCTTCACAAGACATGGGTACTGAATCGCTCAGGTAGGTGGCGGATACAGATTTGTTGTCTATGTCTCACCTGATTAACTACTTCTCTCATTCTAGTCTGGAGAATACATTGGCCTACAACCCATACGATTTGGAGTACCTGAGTGACTTGACAGAGCTATCCTCCGATGACAGTGACTGCAGCATAGAAGAGGGAGAAGAAACCCAGAAAGATAACACACAAAAAGGTAAGAGGAAGAAGGCATCCAGCGTGGGGGACAAGAGAAGGTTAGTGATATCCTAGGAAAACGCTATATTGAAAAGCTAAACCGTATATTCTATTACCATTCAGCAACAAAAGAGTTATCATGCCTCCAAAGATAGCCTTACAAAAGTCTAGGTGAGTATTGATAAAAGATACAGCAGCCTGATACTGAAGAAGCGTAGAGCAAGCAATAACACTATTGGAACATTCAAGCCTCGCCTCGGCTCAAGCTTAACTGGCAAGGAGAGGAAGGCAGCACGCAAACAGCAGCTAGCGGCTTATAAGAGGAAGCAAAAGGCAGCTGCGTGTACTGATGTTATGCAGGCCAACAATTTCAACGTCGAGGTGGATCCGAGGCATACCACAACAAGGTGGAGTGGCGTCAATGCTAAGAAGGATTTTAGGGCGCAAATCAGAAGAGAGATTGAGGAAGGGAGATCCAAGAGTATACTATCCGAACTTAGCAAAGTGCCATACCTAGGGTGAGCACGCTTTGTTTATACAGTTCAGCCCCCGTTAACATTTACCATCCAAAACACAAGTCATGTCAGAACTTGCATAACCGACGATTTTGGAAGACTTTTCATCTACAGATCTAGTTTGAGCCCTTTTATGCTCAACGAACTGCTGCCAGCAGTCAATCAAGCAGCCGAAGACTTTGTCAAAGCCGTCAAGCACCCATTTGGAGAAAAGGATCGGCAACAAAATGCTAGGGGTTTGCACTGGTTCTCAATCGCTGGACATGACCGCAATAGCAAGGAGGTAAAAGCATCCCTTAACAGACAATGCACAGTACTCTGAAAATGTCATAGATCCCATCCTTGAGCGTATGGCATAGAGAAAACTTGGCAGTGGTGGAGGAGTATTTTCGGGCAGGTAGTACATTCCACACCTTAACGTAAGTGATCCTACAATCAAAATGAAAGGCTGGAGTCTGACAGGACTGTACAGGAAGTACGGTTGTAGAATTCTATCTGACAACTTTCCTGCAATAGCACGTCGCTATGAAGCATCGGCAAAGTATATGAAATCTGCATACAACATTGAGCCCATGTTCGGGCTTTTTTGGAACTGGTGTCTAAATGCCCCTAGGGAGGGCGTGAAGAGGGTATTCTGCCTACCCCATGTAGACCACAAAAACATTGCTCTCGGAGTTTGCATGGTATTTGTATACGGTAAATACTAATTGACTATATAATATTACCATTACTAACAGACAATCTAAGGTCACTTCAACCACCGCGAAAAATGTTGGCTAGTTATATGGGAGGCTGGTGTCGTGATGGAGCTACCTCCTGGTGTATTTCTGCTGTATCCTTCTTCGCTGTTCATTCATTTCAACATTGACTTATGTGGTACGTATATTCAAACTGGACAAAGATCAAGAGGAATCTGACTATTTTTCAGACCTTCCAATCGTGGTAACGGCAAACGGTGAAAGGCCCACACCGGAAAACTCGGAACCACTCTTTTGCACTTGCAGCACTCACGACGGAAATGATAAGTGGCACAATGCAGAAGGGAGGGGATCCATTGTGTGGTTTAACCAAGCAACCATGTTTCAAACCAGCGAGCTAGGTGTGTCCACCGTTGCTAAAGCCAAGGAGATGGGTATGGATGCTAGATGTGATACTGAGCGATGGTTGCGAAAGGAACCTGTTTTTCCTAGAACGTAGACCAGGCTCTGTAAAGTTTCATACACTTATTTAGGGCCCCCAAAAGACATTTTTGTTGAAACTATAACTGAGATTCAACAGCAAAGTAGTACGACAGTAAGGACAGACAATTACATAGGACGACAACAGTAAAGACAGACTAAGAGTTAGTGCGACAACAGTAAAGACAGACTCAGAGTTGGAGCATTGAAAGATTTCAGCAAGGTAAGAAAGGAAAATGTAAGGACAGACAGTTATACCCTTCAGGCAAGCAAAAAGGATAAGAGTTAGTGTTTAAACAAAGAACGATAAAGAAGAAAGATGTGTGTATATTTGTAGAGTTTTTATATCAAAAGAAAAGAAAGGGACCGAAAAAACTTAAACTGCCTATAAAACTGGCTCCGACAACACAATCGCGAATTGTGCATTAAAGTGGCAGGTTTTGAACTGCGTGTCAGGAAGGTTATCCCATCTGGTCAGAGTAAAACCCACAGTGACGAGAGAGTTCCGTTTAATGTCATCATGAGGGTATTTGGGCAGGGAAGTATACTTATCCCAGTCACTACCTCTGAACGCGAACCCATTTTGATTGCCAGAACGACCAGCTCTGCCATCATAGACTGGAACTGGGGGAAAATTAAAAAAGTGAATATCTATACCGCGATGACTAGACAGAGAAAAACACATACTCTTGTCCTTGAACAGACGATAGGCAGGGAATCGATGTGCACTAGAGCTACCAGCAGATTGCCCAGAGGCAACGTCAAAACCTGGAATGACTGGCATAAAAGCCTTGGCACGAGACATCAAGGGATTAGAGGCAGAGGTGCCAGGAGAGTTATCTAACGAGCAGGGAGCAGGTTAGTGAAAAGATTAGTACCAACAAAAAGTAAGAATAACAACCATTGTCCTGGTTCTTCGGAGTGTAAGAACTCTTCCGTGTAGAAAAGGAGATGACACCAGCATTGACTGGAGCATGAAAAACAGAAAGACCAGCAATGGCTCCAACGGAGGCCTGAAACAACTGGTACTCCTGTTCCAGCAGAGACAAGCGAATCTTGTAGCTATCACTGGAAGCTGTGACAAGATCGCTCCGGCTAAGAACACCAGTAACGATAAAGATGGCATTTTCACGTTGAGTATTCTTGAGCCTGAAACAATCATAGGTATGGTAGTAAATGTCCTTGGGTCCTCGACAGATATTGTGGAAGCACTTGTAAGACTCGAACTCAAGGGCAAGCCTGAGGCGACTGAGAAGTATAAAGAGAATGAAATTCAAGTCTGTATTAGCAAGAGGAACAAAGCAAAGACCAAGAGGAGGAGCCACGTACGCTCTATCATTGTTGGTGGGAAGACTATCCCTAAGAGTCTTATGGCTGATACACACTGCAGCACAAGCATCCAAGTTTCGAAGATCATAAGGTACCATCGCTGCGTAACTGATATTTTATCATCAATGGATATACAGCAGAAGAACCAGGATCAACAACATACAGGGGAATGGTTTCAGCAGGAAGAGAGGCATAATACTCTCGAAGGAGGGGATCCTGCAGAGTGACGTCCATGACTGCAGGGATAGCTGATTGTGACACAGGCTGGGCAGGGTCCTCAGGAGGAGACGAAGGTTGCTCTTCCTGGTCCTCTGCCTCGATGTTATTGATAGGAGCTCCAGAAACATCAGAGTTGTAATTTTCGTCTTGCTCTCCAGACAAGTTATCGCCTTCTTCAGAAGCGTCGACAGGGACATCAGGAAAAGGAGAGTCCTGTCTTATGGACCTTATATTTGACTGCGTCTGAGTGCTAGAGTTCAAATCAATAAGGAACACGCTTCAAATGAAAGAAAGGTACACACCCTTCATCGTAGTCAGAATCATTTACATAATCCAAATCGTCAACGTCACCAGAACCATTTTCACTAAACAACAGAAAAAAAAAAATCAGGACATATGAAACTAAAAGAAAAAACGGACGCACTCCTCAAAATTATCAGATTCTTCCACCCTACCCTCCTCTAGCTCCTCCTGCTCATGAGCAGCTTCCGCCTCCCCATCAGAGACCAGGAGATCTTCCTTCTCAGACTCGTCCACTACCATTTTGTCAGAGTGGGTTGGGGGTACTGGAGGCAAGCCCATGCCAGCGAGGATATCCCAGATAAAAGGTTCTGTACCTTCAGGGAAAGTCACGCTGGCTTTAGGGGTCACTTTAGATTTAGGTCTTGGTTTCGGCTTGGAGGGAGATCTGTAAGCGTAAGAAGATTCGTTACCATTAGACAAAGATAGAATGTCAACAAATGAATGAATGAAGGACTAACTTCTTAGCCATAACCATGATATCTTGAGGATCTGGGAGATCGTCTTCCTCAGAGGGGGTCAGCTCCCTTTCCAGAGCAAGCTGAGCGTGTGCAGATACGGCAGCACGTAAGGAGTTGGACCTCTTTCTCTCTGTCCCAGAAGCGATGGACTTGCTTTTGAGCTTAGGTTTAGGAGGAAGACGACGTTGGCCTCCGACAACACGAGCAGGAGATAGCCTGAAAGAGTGTAATCAGAATAGTACATAAAACTATGAAGAAAAGACATACTTTTCAGAAGGAGAAGCAGATCGGTAGTTGGCACTCAAGAGGCTCAACTGAGCTGGTGGCGTATGCAAGGTAAAGTCCTTCAACATAGCACTAGTGGCCGGCAAGTCTTGGTCAGAATCAGAGGTGAGCCTGGAAGGAAAAGGAAGATGATATCATAAAGAGGAATACGAAACTTAGTAGAAAACATACTCGATAGTCTCATTGGTAACTGGGACTGGGACCGGGCCACCAGGAGCCTTTCCCTTTGCTATGAGGGGGGCAGTCTCACCCGTAACGCTAGCCATGAAAAAGGCAGACACCGTAAGATAGACGGCCAATAAAAGAGCAAATGTCAAACAAACCTATCCAAAGACTGAGCCAATTTCTTAGCAGTTGGAACGCTGCTAAATAAAAGGAGAATGGTGAAAACGTATCAAGACGTATGCAATAAAAGGACTCACGGCCTAGAGGAGCGGCGGGGAGCTGCTTTCTGGACTGGCTCCAACTTGATAGGAACAGTGCCAGAAGGCGAAGCTTGAACAACGCGCTTTTTTGGAGAGGGTTGTCTTAGAAAGTACAGAATAGGTAAGAGTCAGCAATGTGAATGGTAGTGACGACCTACTCTTTTTGTGCAGAGGCAGTCCGCTTTTTGCTAAGTTAGTCAGAACAGAGGTTGAGGAGACACAGTGAACATCGGGAAAGGTGCCATGTAACAAAACAGTACTCACGGAGAGGTTGAGGGATGCCCAGCCACCTGACCACGGTTACGAGTTGGAGTAGAAGGTGCTGAATCCATGGGCGCAAAGAGATATGCAGGAGATGGAAGTAGAGTTGAAGAGAACTGAAAACGTCCAAGGGTCAGGTTTTTATAGCAGATCAAAAGAAGATATAAACATCAATAAAGAAACCAGAAATTAACGAAAGAGAATAAATAAGCAAAGACAGAAAAAATCAAATAAAGTAGAATTTGAGAGTAAATGCACGAGGTGAATCGGTGACTGAGGCACTAGGACGCACTAGGACCAAGAGACAAAAACAGCAAGGAGAGGACCATGTTCAGTGACACGGTGATTCGCATTCAGGGACCAACTAGACCGGCACCAGGCTGACAGAGAAGGGGGCAAGAGACAGCGAACCTGACAACACTACATCTGTGATATCTAACGTGCACCAGAGAGACAAGGAAATCAGCATGCAAATAAACCGGCAAATACAAGTCCAACAAGACTGCTAGCAATAGAAAGAATATAGAATGGAAAACTTACTATAAGGCAAATAGGACAACCAAGGAGGACAAGGCCTCTGGTACAGAGACGAATGACAGACCAAGAAGGACGCGAAGAACAGAATAGAAGGCATCATAACATCTATTAGGTAAATATAAGTAACATAATACCAGAACGCCGATTAAATAGGGCAACTTTACCTATACCAAAGAGGGAATGAGAAGGCATAGGACCAGCAGAGAACAAACCTGCAGAACAGAAATCAGCACAATAGAATGGTTAAAGGCAATGTAACTGGTATCACCAAGCAGCAATAACAGTTTTCTTTCATTTTTATGTTGCGACACAGACAAATTGACAAGAAGAACTACAAGCAGGAAGGTGTGTAGTACAGTAACAGTATCAATCTGAACTTCTACAACGGTTCCCAGCCGAAAAGACCACAGTACTCTGGCCTTCGAACTGTCAATACTATCTGGCGAATAAGGTCTACATCTGCAAAAAAGAACGAAGTGCCAGTCAGCCAATGAAGAAACGTGTATTAGATTAAATTACCCAGTTCGTCAGACAAAGGGACAATGTGATCAGCCCAGACGGTAGTACTGTCCAGCACGTAACCAACAACGTTTACGTATTTCTTGCTCAGAGGTACAGACTTGCAAGTCGAGACGTAAGACTCAGCAAAGAGAGCTCGGAGACAGCGACTCACCGATTGGTCCAAAATCAAAATGGGAATGTGGTCGATGGTTTTAGCGTCAATATACTCTCCAGCGTGCTGCTGCTGCATGAAAAAAGGTTATGTGCAGAGAAAGAGAAGGCCAGATGAAACACATACCGACAAGACCTCGCAAGTGATAGTAATTCTGGTACCAACATCACAAGAGGCCAGATGTTGACCCAAGACCGGAGGTGCAGGAGTATATGTGTCAGTACCAGACATAAGGAAAAAGAACCAAGCAAGCAAGGAAAAGATAAGCTGGACGGCACAGGTGGAGGGTGTAATATAAGAGAAAGAATCCAAGATAGCGAGGGGAGCAAGCAGTAAAAGAACCAAATTGAAAGGTCCGCGGAGAAGAACGACCAGCTATAGATATCTAGAGGGAAAAATTATAGAAATAATCAATAAAACCAGTAAATACCAATAAAAAAAAAGGGAGAAAGGCGCCTGACCAGATGAGCACTCCAAAAGGGAACCGAGATCGAGGGACCAGATATCTGGAAAGCAGATGTTGCAGCGACAGGAATGTGATACAAATCCGAACACACCTACGTAATTTCGCCAGTCCTACGAGTACAAGGAACACCGTAAAGTCCAAGCAATCAGTACCATTCTACCTTTCCTGCCTTCCGTGATAACGCAATTACAAACATATTCCAAAGTTCTGAACTTAGTCGCGTCTAGGATCTTGAAAGAACAAAAGCAAAAAATCAAGGAAAATGGAGCAAGAATATGACTTTGCTAAAGCCAGTACGTCCCAGCAGCGCTGATACTCACACCCAACTAAAACGCTGACAGGTGAAATTCTGAGTATGTTTGCGGAGATGAGGAAGGAAGTTGAGGACGCAGCCCCAAGCCTCAACAGCCTAGCCCAGGTCAGTACTGGTTTGGAGAGCGAACGGTACGCTGATAATGCCACAGATGGACAGCTGGCCTGACTCAGTGAAGGCGATGGAGATAGGTATACCGATAGCTTGGAGGTTGGTGGTGGTGGACAACGAAGGGCTGGAGGAGATCGTGTTTAGGGTTCAAGGAGTGGTGGTATCAAAGGATCTTCCTCCTATTTTCAATCACCCTGGAAAGTAAGCACTCGTCAAAATAAATCGCTGTACCAAAAGCTGATGCATTCCAGGCATACCAAAATCGGCCATCTTAGGCAATCCCTCACTGTAGCTGGGCTAGGCACCATCCCATTCGAGGAGGCGGTGGCAGGGGTAGAAGTTGTTGAATCTGTGTTTCGTAGGCATATCGACGACCGCCGAATGGACCAAACCCATATGATTACTACGTACAAAGGGTGGCCCGCCTTGGAAGTATCTAACCGATACTTCACCTCCAGAAGCGCAGCGAAAAACGAAGAAACCGTTCCCTTCTCCACCAAGGTCGATCCCAAAGGTATACTCAAAGGTATAGCCGGAAATACCCATGTACACCTGCACGAGAACGAGGTGGATTATCAGGAGAGGAAGGTAAATGGAGACGGGGAACAAAGGCGAGTGATAAAAAGACCTTACTCATGCCAGACAGCAAACCTGACCGAGATTCACCAGATTCATCCAAATCAGCCCCAGCAACATACGCGTTGGAGATATCGTAGAGGTGCAGATCAGCTTGAGTGCTGTTCAAACAGGCAAAGACAAATACAGAATGGTGGGGGTTCTTCGCTGCATCACCTTGCTCGATTCTAGTATGACGGAGGTAGGAGTTAAGGTGAAAGCTTTGAAAGTACTCCGAACTAAAAGGGCTGATACAGGAAGCGGAGAGAAGAAAACGACAACAAGGGTACACTGGGAAGCTGAAGAGGAAGACTGGGCACGACCGGGAGATGGCTGCACAGGAGAGAGCGAAACGAGCAAGACAGGTGGACAACAACGAGCGTTTGGATAGAGGAGAGACGACTGGAAGGGGGGAAGGGGGAGAAACGACTGGAAGTGGGGAAAGGGAAGAAAGCAGGAAAGAAGGCAGCAGTGAGAAGCCGGATGATCAGGCGATGGTAAGAGTAGACCAGGATCCCCAAGAGGGGGAAGACGTAGTCATGTAACGAATGCGCCTTGCCGAGTATTGAAAAAAAGGGGTAACATGTTGATTATTCATTTCTTGTACACATGTTTTATCCAATGCTATTATACGTGCAGTCGAAACCGAAAACCACAAGTTCTACAATACCTTAAAGGTTTCAATCAAGAGAAACAGTACAGAAAAGTAAGCAAGACAACGTACCATACCATACTAGCAAGGCCAGATCATGTGACGTTTAAAATCTATTCCTTCGGTCAATGAAGGAATGGATTTTGGACATACGGCCCGTTTAGGGACGAGTCAACGGTCCGCTTTCACGCCGACATGTGGGCCTTTAATGTCGACCGGCACCAGATACAGCCCTTTCCACCCTCCTTCTCTAGTAGTTCGTAACTGTCTTCTTCATCATAAGACAGAGGTAACGATGAGCACGGCCAGTGAGTAAGAGTAGAGCCAAGAGCATTAGGATACTATTTAGGGAAACTAGTTTAGCTTGGTATGGTGGTTGAAGTGTGAGAAACGTACCATATTTCAGGGAAACAGCCAAGATCTGAGTAACGAGCAAGACTATCACTCCGAGCACACTGAACTTCTTCACGCCAGCACTTGAGAAAGATAGATTACGCCGAGACGAGATAGAACCCAGAGACGTCGTTCCTCCCGATGATAACCCCGTCAAAGTTGCGGACTGTGCCACTTCAAATACACTGTTGAGGATCGTCGTGGTCGTAGATATTGCAACGGCAGAAGCCGTCATCGTATTACCGCCTGGAGCGAGGTATGTCCGGGTGTAGGATATCTCCCAGTACACAGTGTTGTATACAGGATTACTACCACCTAGTACGTTGGAGAAAACTATGTTATGTGAAATCAAACATATCATGGTAGGGTAAATACACATACCACATATATACACTGGACTTTGAGGAAGACGGGCTCATAGCCAGGAACCGTAAGCGGAGGCTCCAGTGAAAGACCCAGCTCTCCAGCCCGACCATCGCATATATCACCCTCGGGTTCAAGCACGTCCACATCCTGCATCTCCGTAAAAACCATCAAACGGTAGCCGGCAGCTTAGGAGACGTATAGAGCTATTAGAATCCAAAAAATATCAGTGATATTATCAATGTTTACATCGGAGGAACATCGAACCAAAATTGCAACGTCATGCAGCAGCTCACCCGCTATCTAGGAGAGGAACGAACATGGGGTTATGTTCTAGGAGGCAGCAGGGAAAGGAGGGTAGTTACGAATGATAAAGATCCGTAGGAAACCGCCAGCGCCGTGAGGAGCAACAGTAGAAAGGAGTACAAGTGACGACAAGACGCAACGAAAGGGAACTGAGGTTAGATCAAAGTATGACTAAGCAGAATGATCCGATCACCGGAGGCCCGCTTGGAGGGACAAAAACTGGCAGAACGCGCCTAACAAAAGAACGACTTCTCCATTACATTCCGAATTCGTAATTAAGAACCCACCGCCATTGTGACCAATCAGAATATTGCCGACACTGATATCACGATGCAAGATCTCTGCCTTGTCGTACGCCTCCCAGTGCGCTAGATGTTACTGATCAGCCAGGGTCAAAATGCAAAAGAAAAATAGACCGCTTACCTATCAGTGCGTCTCTGATAGCAATCACAAGCTGACGAGTGTCTCTAAAAGATGTGAGCTCATAACCGACATCTTCGAGAAGCAAGCGATAATGTTGGTGCTGCCGTAGGCTGACAGGATCAGTTTCACCGGGAAGTCGGATGTTCATCGTCTGAGTATGATGATACTCCAGAGGGATGTCGCCAGACTGATAGCACATTGGGATATGATTAACCTTCTTAGCATGCAGCTTCCGGTATGTGTCTCCTTCCTTCACCATATCTTTACCAATGACGCTCCACATATCCTTCAACAGAATGATTCGATGACGCGCCATGTATCCTTCAACAGAATGATTCGATGATTTGCAGGGTCCCAAACACGTATCACATGGGTGCATCGGCCTGTAACAGAGTCATGGCCTCAGAAGAGAGGTGTTCCACCGTAAACAAATATCGGCTTCGTGTCTTTCACCTCGGGATCGTTGTTGTAGACAGCGAATCGCCATACATCATCATCGGCAGCAAGGTCGAGCATTTTACGTGCCTCTTCAACATGTGCGTCCCCAGCCGGTACCATGACCATCTGAAGCTTATAGTGCACTTTTGCAGAATTCTCTCCTTCCACCTCCTCATCCTCCTCTTTTGAAACATGGCAAGCCCTGCTGAATCTTGTGACAGTCGCGTCGAGGCCCCGATCGGCATCCGAAGCATGACTGAATCTCCAGAAAAACTCTGCCAGTAGCCGTGCTCCTTCATCGGTGCTGATATCGAACCCCTTGGTGACGATTGCACCGGAACGGTCCCACCGGATGAGCCTAGCCCATTGATTGCGAATGAATATCGTGAAGAGGTGAGTACGATACTGGTGCGCCAGTTGAGAGACAGCATATGAGGTAATTTGCCCCTGTGTATCCCTTCCATCGCTGGTATCATGACAGAAAGGCCAGCTGCTGTCCGTGAAAGGTTCATCCTTGCTACTCAATTTGAGCTCAAAATGTGTCTGCGCCCAGAACATATCAGTCACGACTTTGACAGGACTGGCACTGACAGGCCTCTTGCGTATATTTTCAGCATAGCGATTCCGGCGTAACATGTCGATGTCCTCAGCTTTGTACATCGTAATATCAGGTTTGATTTCGAGCTGTCCAGGACCGGTGTTGGTGGTATCGACGTGCTTTGAAGTATTAACGAGCTCCATTCCAGGACAGAACCTACTAAGAGCAGCAATCTACAGATGGTAGAATCGGAGTCAACCATGACCTAGTCTTTGAATACAGTGGCATGAATACTTACTAATGGGTCATACATGTCCACCTCCCTAGTTTTTGTGGTCACCTTCTTGATCTCATCGATGGAAGACACTACCTTCGGGTCTTCCCATGAAATAGGCGACGCCACTGTAGTCAGATAACAATCGATGAATTCCTGCGGTAGCATCGGCCCAACGAATTTATTTTGCATTTCCGCGGCTAGGTCAACCACCCGCTGATTGCGCACATAATGCGTCGACGTAAAAGGAGCGGCGGCAGGTATAGTCTTCTTCATGGGGGTTGTCGTTACAGTGGGGTCACCGATGATGTGTGTTCGGTTTGGTGGAGTCTTGGGGCGATCCTCGGGTTCAAGTTCGGACAGATCAGGTGCAGTAGGCAAAGGTGGCGTCCACGAAGCAGTTGTGGGAGGCGAGACAAGCGGCGGCTTCAGATTAGTAGCAAACTGCTCTGGGTTGCAGTAAGTCGCTGCGTCGAGCACTTTTGAGTGTTGTGTTTCCTGCCTTTTCTTTGAGCCTTTGTTCGGTGGCATGATGTAGGTAGAAATCGGAGAACTTACCCTCTAGAATACTGTTTTATATGGGTTTAGGACAATGAATGAGATTTTCTGTACCTAAATAGGCTCGTAACGGTGGAACGGCGAGGTCAAAGTCAATAGGAAATGAAGAGCTCGTCAAAGCATTTTAATTTTGTGGCCACGTGACATGTTGATTTGTTGCGGTCCGCCGAACCCGGCTTGCATTGTACAGCTTTGACATCTTCAACACCCATCGTAGCTATCCACACCTGTAGTGTTGATTTGCTCCTGATGCTGTTCACAATCACGCAGAATCTCCTATGTATTCTGCTAATGCTTCCAAAGAGCTGTTAGTTCAAGAGGTGCACGACGTACATGCTGAAGTAAGCCGGATCGGTTTGTATATTCAGATAGTACCGACTACGCAAAGATACAACGAGGGCTCACTATTACATCTAACTTCTTTCGCTGCACAAGGAGAGTATGAGTCACTTCACTGAATACATTTGAAGACTAATCTGCAAAGTACAATGCTTTCAGCAGTTTTTAATTAAGGAGAGGGGTTGATACCGAGGTATCCTACATCTCACCGGTCCCGATAGCTCCAGACGCGCTTTCTCTCGACCTGGCACGAGCTACTTTCGCCTAACCTGAGGGGGCCACTGACTCCCAGCGCCAGCTTCAGCGGCAGTAGAGAAATATGCGTAGATGTGTATTGTCTACAAGAATTTGGGGTCAAGGAGATAGGGCTAAGGCGGAGGGGAATGCTGATGAGAAGGACAAGCGGTTGAGTGAAAGGAAGAGGGATCTGGTGTAGGGGAAGGACGTCAAGAAAGAGACCTTGGAGAGGTTTAATTTATTTTGATCGGAGAACTTACAAGGTATGAGTTGGAGTGCACTGTCATTTTGTGCGTTGAGATCGAGAACGAAGGCGAACTAGAGTACCACGGCCTCGCCGAAGCGCCCCCGCGCCTCCAACGCTGAGCCCGGCCCGTGCTTAGTCATCATCTCAACGGTTAAAAATCGGCAATTTTCGTTGTCCTCCCGTCTATCACCTTAGCGCACTGCGCAGAGGACATGCCTATGGCTTTCGTAGTCACCTTGCCGTTGCCTAGAACCTTAATAGATTTCTATCATCCTCTAGGCAGATATAAATGGCTTCGATTCAAGACGTTGAAGAATCAGCTCGATACAAGAAACACAACTTGAAGTCCTGAAGATGACTGCGGATCCCGTGTTGATTGTAGGTGAAGCGGGACTTGTAAAATGACTTTATAGACTGACTTTGCTACTTTCAGGCTGGGGCTGGACCGACAGGTACGTTCAGCTCTGACCAACGTTGGCCGAAGGAGATTTGACATGAATTGCAATAATTCGTTTTGTTCACCAGGCTTGACCCTCGCTTTGACGCTACTAAGAAACGATGTACCTGTTCGTATTATTCAGAAAGACACAAGCTATGGTGTTGGTATGCGAGGTCCGGGGGTTCAGGTGAGTATTGATGAATGCATAGAACGTTTTCTGTGGCCTAACCACGACTCGCCCAGCCTCGTACTTTGGAGATGTACAAATCTTTGGGTATCCTTGACGAAGCAATGGAAGAATCTTGCCCGTCTCAAGCGATTCAACAGTACACTTCCCCGGAGGATGGGAAACCACCAAAGAGAATTGAAATGTCAGGTGTAACGGAGAGCGCACCTGACTGTCCTTACGTGGGTTTTTTTGTTCTGATAGTGCCGAGCTATCGTGTCCACCATCAATATCATTCTGTCCAAACTAATTTGCTCTGTTCAGATCAACGCCCGGATTCTACCGCAAGACCATCACGAAGCCATACTGCGCTCACATTTGCAAAAAGAATACGGATGTAAAGTCGAGCTTGGAACGAGGCTCGAATCATTCGAGCAGTATACGGACCATGTTATCGCACGTATAGTCAAGACGACTGAAGACGGTCGTGAAGCGACTGAAGAAGCGCGAGTGGCGTGGTTGATTGGAGCTGACGGTGCGCATAGCGTTGTTCGCAAGGGCCTTGGATGCACGTTCTTGGGAGAGAGCCCGCCGCAGGTGGCGTTTGTGACAGGTGATATTCATCTGAGGAATGGATGGGGTCATGAGGTGGGTTTTGTTTTCTTCCTATATGCACGTTAACAGGTCGCTTACCCCAATCGTTGTTCCCAGTATTGCCGTGCATGGGGAGATATCGGTGGCAGCAAAACGTATGTTGATCCCTTGCTCAAAAAGACGAATAGAAATCACTGAACAGAGCTCCAGTGTTCTGCTACGTCCTTTTCCAAAGGAAGGCGATACCCGCCATCAGTTTTTCGTCGGCGGCCCTGCAGTTGATACGGTACAAATATCAACGAGCCGTGAAACTCTCATCCAGGCAATATTCGAAATTACGGGCAGAGATGATTTTGACTTTGGAGAGCTGGTTTGGATGGGTGTTTGGAAGTTAGTGCTCTGCACAACAATGTCGAACTCATTTGAATTGTGGCTGTCAATCTAGACCGAACATTCGTATGGTGAATATGTTTGGTGCAGGAAGGGTATTCATTGCGGGTGGTGGGTAGATTAATCTACTAGCAGCGAGTCACTGATACATTCGTAAATCTTTCTTAGATGCCGCCCACGTTCATAGCCCTACTGGTGGACAGGTGAGTCGCTTAGCTAGACTGTTGCACGTGGATTGTGATGATGATTCTCGTATAGGGACTGAATTCAGGAGTTCAAGACTCTGTAAGTATTAACCATTACCTTTTGCACATATACATACCCATTCATCAATTTCTCTAGTTCAACCTCGCATGGAAACTATCCCTCGTATACAAAGGTCTAGCTCCTCAAACCATTCTAGAGACATACTCCCACGAACGCCTACCCGTCATCGCTTCGATGTTGGACAAGACAACGCTGCTATTCAACCAGTTATTCAAGGCGACTAGTAGGAAAGCAGGCCAGGAGCTTCCGTGGGCTCGTGGGAACGAGCTGAAGCAATTTGGGATCAATTACCGAGGGAGCAGGATTGTGGTAGATGAGAAACAACCTCCTGCAGAGATTTTAGATGCGTATCGGAAGGGTCTCGGTGAGCCTATCAGAGCTGGTGATAGAGCGCCGGATGCGCCTGGATTGGTACGCGTTCAGGCGACTGCGAACCCAGGTGGTGAAGTTGAAGCCGTGTCGAGCCTCTTTGACATCTTCAAGCTCACATACCATACTGTACTCATCTTCGTTCCGGAGTTGAAAGATATCGCGACTACCCGCGTCCAGAGTCTGCTGGAGACGCTTTCTTTCTATCCTCAGGGAACCGTGAAAAGCGCCATCATCTTTTCCGCTGCGGCTACCGGTAATGCACCGATCGTTTCGACCTCAAAACCCGCCGCGGATCTCTCGTTCGTGGATCGCGATGGATATGCGTACCGACATTACGGCGTGAACGCGGATGAGATGTGTACGTTCGTTGTGCGTCCTGATGGGTATGTTGGTGCTCTATTGGGTGCGGAAGGGTCTGAGGGGATCAAGACGTACTTTAAAGGTATTTTTGTTCAATGATACGTTGACTTCGGCGCTATAGAATTGCATTATAATCACGGAAAAACAACTGTAGTACCCTCAACTTTGTACACACCCCGCTCATAATTAAATATATTCTTCCGAAGAAATTGAAACAGTACTATTTAATCCTGACTCGGTGAAAGCTACCAGAGTCTCTTCATCAATTGAACTTGTTTCTGAACTTGCGTAAACTTCGTCCGAAGCTGTCAGCCGCGAAGTAGTTGGCCAATCCGCATATGGCCACGTGGCGATGGTCTGGCGATGGCCACGGGTGGTGGTAAGCTTTGTCGCGACCTACATCCAACGTGCGCTCGACAACGCCGTGCCATACCTTACTTGACCCCTCTAGACGACATCGGAGGCTATTGCTTGACTGATGCGGTAGATCTGGTCCACTAAATCACAATTCCTGATGGGTTTTCTCTCCGAGTCAGTTCAATTGTTTCCGTTGAAAATTACTCTTCCCAGTTCAAGTTGAGCGGGGCTGGCACGAGAAAGCTGGCAGATATACCATTTCAAAGTTCTATAGTCAATGTATAGCTGCTTTTGGACCCGGCTCCGAGTCATGTAACCATACAGTATAAGATAGGCGTAGCCAGGAACCGACACCCTTATGTAATACCCTAAATTAGGGTTCCCACGGCCAAATCTTGGGGCGGCAGAAATTTTCATGTTAGGGTATCTCATTGCCAGCTGCCTCACGATGTTGCTGGAGTGTCCTAGAGGCCAAAATACTCAGTATTACCCACTTCCTTTGAGTATACATTAATATAGCACGCAGAATGGTTTTTACCCAAGATTCGGTGGGCTTCGCTGCCATCAGGAATTACTGTATATGGCAATTTATTGATCACGTGACGTATTACATAAGTGGCCAACTGCTAGGGGGTCGAAAACTCGAAATTGCACAGAACTACCAGAAAATGCGTTTGCAAGATAAGGAGAGGGGAATAAAATTTTTTGACTACTACTTCACAATATGGAATCTAAATAATATTCTGGCTTCTGAGAACTCTTCCCCTGGGGTCTATCTACCTTCCCCAGTAAGTGTTTGACATTATGTGACCATGGGGTGGAGGAGTAGTCGTCGTCGTCCGAGCTTACATAAGGGGGTGTCGGTTCCTGGCTACGCCTATCTTACCTATGTAAAAGGTGCGGAGTCCTGTATTCACTTCAATATCCGAGCTCAAATCAGTGCTGCGACAGACTGCAGGGAACCCACTTTGAATACTGAACGCTTCGAACTTACAAAATAAAGTAAATCTGCCACTGCGCCGTACAAGCTGTCAGTCTCAACTCAATTATAAACTTGACGGCGTCTTTTGCAAAACTCCCGGGTACTTCTTTCAAGACCCGGGTGCGACCTAGTTCCGTGACAGATTGCAGGGAATGAGGCCGCTTTGAGCTTCAGCGTCTGTAAAACAATGCAAACCTGACTTTTCTCCATACAAGATGCCAGTCTCTACTTGATTCCTAACAGTTGTTTTCACAAGAATATTCTCAACTACTTACTTCCTGCAGAAGGGCTCGTATTCGAAGGCAGATATAAAAACCCGTGGGCTAGGGACATTCAAGTTGTAAGTCTTTCTTACGACACAACACCCCGTCTACCGCGGCTAGTCTTACCTATGTTCTCCCCCCGTCTGATTCTGTCTGTGCTGGCTTGCACCAGCTTACTATTCTTCGAAGCAAAGGGTGAGTCTGATTTAAGCTCAACTAGTGTTCGATCTGTCTGATTGATCCTCGTAGCTGATATACCGCCGAGTCCTGGTCCATACACCGTCTCAAATGCTAACAGCGGTCTCGCAATCAACTTGAGCGGCCCAAACTCCGATGGATCTTACACTGCTACTGAATTCACGTTCAACGTACCATACCACTCCTTCGTTCAACAAAGAGTAAGTCAGTTAGCTGTATCTTTCACATATGGGTTTTTGTTAATGAAATGACGAAACATTGTGCAGTTCACATTCAGTCAAAACAATGAGACCTCCTCTGGTTCACTTGTTGGCGGAGACGGTGTTAACCAAGGGCAAACCTTCCCCGCTCTGTGGTTGGCGTGTAGCCCAACTTCAGTGAGTTTCCCGGAGCATGTTATTCACATTGTATTGCATATTGAATGTTTATCTTCTGGTACAAAGGGTGCGATTTGCAATGCAGTCCCAGCACCAAACAGTAACACGGACTGGGTCTTGCAACCCGTCACTGGTGGATATGTGTATGTCCAATTCATCGTGATTTCATGCACCAGCCTGACATAAACCGTTATGTAGAATTGCTAGTGCAAATGATGAATCTTTAGTTCTTACTGGAACCGGTGTCAGCCAAGAACAGGCAAGTATTACCAGGCCGTGGTTGGTGAATGTAACTAATACATTGGATCCTCCTAGGTGTTCCTTTCGGAATTTGAGTTCGGAAACTTGAAACAAGTCTGGGTCTTTGCGGGTTACACTACTACAGGTTGCGCTTGCTGTGTTTGTGGTGTTCAGTAGGCTTTTCAGTAAATGTAAATCATTGTTATATTTGGATAAATGGCTACATAACCTGTCCCTTTTCCTAACTTGTCCCTTTTCTTAACTTGTCCTCGTTCAATTCCTTGTGACTACTGATAGGGCATATGTACTCTTGCTTTTAGCCCCCTTCTAAGTGTGAAAATTTGGATATTAGATTGGTAATTACACAGTATATTCATTCGTTGTGTACTTCCTTCTACAGAGATTGTATCCGAGCAGTGACAGAAGCTTGTCGGACTGGCGACTCATAGCTATTGCTACCCAGGACAAAAAATTCCAGATTTTCGAGGAAGGCAACACCAGGGATCAGAGGTTTCCGTCTCGATTTCACCATATCAACGAATCCATCTTCAAGTTCGTCATCCAAAAATACCACCATCTCAAAATCTGACAAGTGGGGCAAAAGAACGTCCTCGACACCCTTCGTACTCTGTTTGATCGTAAGTAGATCAAATAGCGCGACAGTGTTTACGAGGTGTTCAGAAGCCCGTACATAGGATACAACTTTTAGGCTGACGAGTGTAGACGTCATACGAAAGAATTCGCGCAGCTGGGCTCTGTTCAAGCAGATTGGACCATCAAAGTCAAGATGCACTGTCTGCAGAGCACACGCTGAACGCGAAATCATAGATTTGAAATCCTCTGAAGGCCATTCTATAGCGACAGATCTGGTAATGTCAATGTGAAGTACCGTCAGTGATGGCAAAGTGAAATTGCGAAATGCCCATGAGAGCATCTCGTCTGGCCAGCCAGAAGGAAGACACCGAAGCTTCAGCACCGAGAGTGAATGATAGGTGGGGAAAGACATCGACAGGTGCGAATGGCTCAGGCGTCGGCTGATACACATGACGAGCTCTTCCACATTGCTACACTTGGGTAGGATATGAWGCGAGTCTTCCGACACATCTATTAATTTGAGCTGGGAGAATGGGAAAGTAAAAGGATGTTCAACCTTTTCAAGTGTTAAAGAGGTCAGATTGGGACAATTCTCGAATAGATTAATACTTTCGAGACCGCCAGTGAAGGACAACGCTCCACGACAATATAAGTAGAGTTTCTGCAACCTAGGGAAATAACCGTTGACGGGAAGGGGCCGTGTTCGCAAGGCGCTAACTACGGCCTCCCATGCGGTCACATTTCCATTGAGCGTCAGAGAAGTGAGATTGGGTGCGTTCTCGAATAGCTCGATGAATTCGTCGCTGCCCGTGAGTGATATAAATCCACGGCCATGTAACGAAAGCTTTTGCAAACTAGGGAAATAAGCGTTGACGGGACGGGGTCGCCTTCGCAATTCGCTATCTACAGCTTCCCATACATTTCCAATGAATGCAAATTCTGCGGAGTGCCACCTTTCAGAATGATGGAGCAGCATTCGAAGGATATCCACGCGAGGATCAGGGCGGTAGACACCAATGGAAAGGTCCAGAGGAACTGATTTGGACATGAGGAGGAAGTGGGAGATTAAGTCGATATAACTTCCCGATTCTGTGAGATCTATGCCCCATTTACTGGCACTAGCCCATAATCGAGGGGCTATTTTCGTGACATCTCTCCATCGGTTGCACACCTGCGAGAGACGCAAGACCTCCGTGACTGTCGAGGGTGTAGTACTATACTGCTCCCTGTAAAATTTGAGCTGAGGCTTAGCAAACAGCAAGAAAATTCTTTCGAGTATATCGACCGGTAGCCTGCGGATAGGAGCGAACAATCCTTTCGCTTGATCATGACACCTCTGGAGGTGTACTCGTTTCTCCTCGAGTTTGAAGAGGGTGTCGCGAAGCTGAGCGATTTCAATATCGATGCAACGAATTTCTTCTGCCTTTTCGTCAACATAACGAGTGATCCGGGAGATTTCTGGGCCGCTGGGAACAAAAGAAGAGCGAACCTGAGTCTCGAGAAGGGATGAAAATGAGCCAACGGGGCTACTTTGAGGCTCAAAGCCAGAAGATTGAGAACGTCTCTCCATCAATATTGGAACGGGAAGGGCGGTGTCCTGGTGTCCTTTGGCCACGTCGCTGCTTGATCCGATGATATCAGTCCCAATTAGAAAAGCACGGTCGGATAAACGATTACCACTTTTCTTTTTCCTCTTTTTGTCTTTGACTTTTGTGAGCTTTCGTGCCTCTTGGACTCAAATATTTATTTTCGCTGCCTTGCACGACACCAGTGACACACTGACGGGGTTAAGAGAGAAGGTTTGCATGATTATCTAATAATTGGTATCTAATCTTATCAATCCCGTGACCACTGCCTTTATCTTATCGTAAAGATTCGGAACGGACCACTGAATAACCGATTTATTCCGCCTGTGATAATTTTTTTTGCGGACCTTCAGGATTCCGCGTGTCAACGTAAACTCTCACCGCCACGACGACATTCTTTCCTAGCGCCGCATTATATAAATCCTTCAGTAGACTTATTTCTTCTACAAGCTTACCATCTATCTCTCTTAATTCACCATGGTCCTCGGTCCTACTGCTCGCAAGATCCTGCCTTACCTGAACTTCACCATCGCCTCGGCAGCTCTCGCCTTCCAAACTACCGTGCTTTATCCTTGGCACCATGAGCTCGATGCGGCTTTTAACAAGCTAAAGGTTGAGCAGACAAAGATGCTGAAGGAGTTTCATGAGGTGAAGCTAGAAAAAATAGAGGAGTTGGAGAAGAAGGTCCTAGGTGTACAGCTGCGCCAGGTGAGATGATTCTGATTGATTTGGGGTAAAGCTCAATGGTGTTCTGAACAGTGACGATTTTTGACACTTTGGTCGTTGTTATTTCGGTGATGTTGTCCGTTCCTATGCTCGACCTGAATTCTGTGGATGATAGGATAAGGCGGATGCTCGGCGCTAGCTGATCGTGTGCTTTATAGGATGATATTGAATTCATCATCCGCAGGTGAATATTCACATTGCATCGTCAAAGTATATGTTCTCATCATACAGCAGCGATTGTGCTATCATCCAGGTTACTATATTGCCATAGGAGGTTTGGAGGAAGTCGTTGATATTAATTGTACTTCCTCTTCAATACTAGAGAAGAGGAAGCTACATTAGGACGCTAATGAACCCTCATACCCACTTATTAATCCGCTAGTAGATCGCAATTTGGTGTTTGTTTTCGGTCTTTCGCTGTACCCCGCTATACCTCGCTAGAATTATCTTTATGAACAATAGAGATTAATTGCGTTCAAGCAGCCTACACTTGCGGTATAACGATTACCCCAGCGCATTATCATTACAATCAGTATTGACGGCGTAGTCGCATAGTATCGATCGTAGCGACGCTCCGGAACGTTAGATAGATTGCAATTGGTCGGAATGTCCCATCCGACACCCATTAGCATAAGAACTTATGAGAGGTCAGGCCAATCCCCAAACCTCCAGTTTGATCATAGCCGGCGTCTTGCAAGTCCCTGCTTTTATTCAACGCAGCGCGCACTGGATGCTCCTAGGAAAATGTCTTACATTAGACGAGCGAGAGTGGTGGGCACACAATAAGACCACAATCTGGCAAGCATTAACGAGCTCCGTCTTCGACGTTGTGCATGCCCGGCGAATTGAAGCTTGCAGAAGTCAAGCAGACTCGGACGATGCTGAGGGCACTACACAGGCACTAACTGAATATCGATATCAATTCACAATTAATTAGCCCGGAGCTTTGACTTGATAACAGGCTCGAGCCTTTAGAAGACTGCTTTTGAAATCCCACAGCAACTAATGGTGAAGCTAGTGAAGATATATCGAAGAAGTGTGCAAGGCTATGCGCGCGCACGGACCATGACCAGGCGTCAGTGACTTAAGCGTTACATCACACTGTCATGAATGTGACCAGAGTCGGATTACTATTAGCAACTGCCGCCGTTATTAGTATTCATCTGCTCTCTACCCATTACCTCCACCAACGATGACTACTGTGTCGCCCTTCGCGCGGGTCAGCGCATTCGAAGACCCTCGAATGACTGGAAGAGAACAAACCGTAAGTCTCTTACTTCCTGTCATTTCTAATTAATTTCCTTTCGTCATAACACGTTGACTTAAACAGGACTATTTTTATTTGCTTGCAGATTGAGGAAATGTATAGTGTCCCTGAGAGTTTCTTGGAGATTGAAGTTAGAAACCCTCAGACTCATGGTATGTGTCGAGTGCAGAATTATGGGGAAGGAAACAGAGAGCTAATTGGCGGAACTGATAGGATTCGGGAGGAAGATGTATACTGATTATGAGATAGTTTGCAAGGTAAGGCATATCGTTTACGAGCTATGTTACACATTTCATCTTTAACCTGTATCGTTTTAACTAGACCAACATTCCCGCCTTCAAGCTACGACACTCCCTAGTTCGCCGGCGCTACTCTGACTTCGAGGCATTCCGAGATATCCTCGAGCGAGAGTCTACGCGAGTGAACATTCCGCCTCTACCAGGGAAGGTGTTCACCAACCGGTTCTCAGATGAGGTCATTGAGAGCCGAAGAGAGGGTTTGGAAAGGTTTTTGAGCATAGTGGCTGGTCATCCTCTTCTACAGGTGCGTAAATGCTGTGTAGAGCTGTACGATTGCGCTTATATGACACGGCTGTTTTTCTCTAGACTGGAAGCAAGGTATTATGCGCATTCCTCCAGGATCCTGCTTGGGATAAGGCGCAATGGATCTAAAGGCCTTGCGCTTCATGCTCGTGTGACAATGACGACCTACGACAGAAGGACAGTTAAATTTGGTTCCACTATCCCCTCTTCTATGCCTTCCCATTCACCTCCCTCCTAGGCCTTTGTTCGATTAAGTTGTTGTCCTTTTTTGTTTATGCACTCTGTATGGTTTAGTCTCAATTAAATTCATGTTTTTCACTCTTTTCTACTTGCTGTTTTTCGTTGTGTAGACCATCACTTCCTATGAAGATGAAGACGAGAAAGGCATCAAGCTCTTCTAACAAGCAGAATAGGTAATAAGTTACAAGCAAGTTAAATGATCCTAAAGTCGACGTCCGCAATCTAAACCTGTGGCTCGTGTACCACGACATCCATGACCGACCTAGTCAATGATCCAGGGGTTAGAAAAAGTTTCATCTCACACCGGAGCGAAAACACCGCACCTCAAATTCATCGAAAAACCACTCTCAACATCAGTCAGCGTCAATGTATCGATCGAATGAACCCCGGGCTTAACCGCAAGGAATTTCATCCGAACAGACTGACACGCCGAGGGTAACAGTGGACCAACCCTCACTCTGTTCTCCAGAGGAAGCACTCCGGGCGATACAGAACCCTTCATCAGTTCTAAAGACTGACGGGGATGCCTCTGATACGAAGCGATTTCACGGCGCTTCCGGCGCGAGCGTTCATCAGGACAACTCACTTCGAATCGGCGTGTCCATCCCGAACGGTTGAAAACGAAGATGTCGAGCGTGAATGTCGACAGGGGGTATATCAACTCGGGGTCGGATTTATGTTTGTGTGATTTATGTGGTGTGCTTGTCATCGGTAAAATTCCGACAGAAACGACGATAGACTGTCCTTCACGCGTATCCCCATCCTCTTGTCTATCGTAATTCTCAGCGAAAGTACCGTCTGCGCCGCCTTGACCAGTCAGACTTATCACGGGTCCAGGAGTTGGCGGAATAGATGCGCTCATCATCCCGTTAGCGTCATAGGCTACGCCTCCCATACCTCGCTCTCGACGCACCTCGACGCTAGGCCCAATATACCCAGCACCAACGCCGTTCGCGCTATTTGGAGGTAAGTTCCCTCCGTGAGGGATAATTGGGCCTTGAGAGGGGGGCGTTGGCGGCATTCCGCCCGCTCCAGAGGAGTCATTAGCGTTGCTCGGATAAGCTGGGTACGCAGGTGTCATTGGTGGCATTGGTAGCCCACCGCCACCATCAACTGGCCCAGCGAGCAAACCCATAGTTTGGTCTATAGAAGGGATGGCAACAGACAACCCTGCCCCAGGTCTACCTCCTCCGATGGCTGAACTGTAAGGGTAATCTTTAAACGGCGGCGGCGGTGGTGCCTCATACGTAGTCGGTGAACGGGGATTGACCTGTTGCACCGCAGCTGTAACCGACACCGATGGTGGGGTATACTTCGTCCCCACCACCGAAGCAGCACTCGAGTTAGCGATAGCAGCTGGTAAACTATCCCTTCTCTCCCTTGCGCTCAACACACCCAGACTGTCCCTCCTATCTCTCGCGCCACCCAAAGCCGACGCGGGTCTCTGAGTGACGCCAGCACTGCCGCCATTCACACCAGGGAACCCGGCTCCAGCTGAACGTACCCTCGCAGGCACGCCGCTTACCCCAGGCAAATTGGGCAGTGTATGTCGTTTTTCGGTTGCCATACCAGCAGTAGCTGCTCCAGAGACGGACGGAAAACCGACGCCGAGGCTGAACCTTCGTCCTGGTGACGAGCCTGCGCTACTCCCAGATCCGAGGCCCAGGTCAAGACCTAGAGAGCGTCGATCGCGCGGGGAGATGATGGATGCGAATGAAGGGTATGAGGAAGATGGTGGGAGGGAGGGGAAGGAGGAGTTGCTAAAGGACACGGAGACCGGGAATGGGGAAGGAGGTTCTGGTAGGACATTGTTGTTACGCTGTATGTTACCGGTGTGGGGTCCGCCATGGGGAGTGTGTTCGCCATATTCTTCGTCGTAATTTTGCAAATAATGATGGGGTTGAGAAAGGGAGAGATCTAAGACGCAATTCCAACGAGAAGAAAAGGTCGACGTTGGATAGTTTAAAATGTCCTTCGTTGTCTCTTCAGCGTTGGTTCTCGATTGAGACGTGGAGTCGGTGAAATAGGGCTTTCCAAAGATATTGATAGTCACTGCCCGCTGTAGGGCCTTGTCTGCAGTTGGATTTTGCAGCCCTCCACCCATCCCGACCCCAGCACTAGGCAACGAGTTAACTCCCATCCCAGTTGAGAGACTAGGAGGGTTGAGCAACGCGCCGACACCCTCTAATGCTTCTTCTGCTGGTGAACGCAGGAACGTCACCGCATATAGTAAATTGTGCTGTTCGTGCGATGCTAAACGGAGTGGAAAACTCCCAGTTTCGCCTTGGGGCTCTCCCTTCTTCGCTTTGCCTCGCATCTTGCTACGTCGAAGTGCTATTGCAGCGGCAGAGGTATCAGCACCCCATCCGATCAACGTGGCAGTAGCACCATCCTCTCCACCACCAGAGCTTCCAGTAACTGAAACGTCCACCTTTTCGACAAGGAAACCGGGCGCTTCGACGAGGCCATGATACTCTGATAATTCGCCTTCATTCTCGATTTCAACGCACAAAACGACAGTGCGCTCAGAGGCTCCGGACGTGAGACGATCGGGATCTTCTTCTTCATCCGAGTCAGTCTCTTCATCACCTTCACCACATTGAGTACCCTGACCTTCACTCACACTAACATTGCTCGATCCATTACCAATCTCCACATCCTCTAACCCTCCCTCCTCTTCACCAGACCCACCATACCCCTCATCTTCCTCACCCAACAACATAGCAGGTACAAACACTGTTCGCATCCTCACTCTAAGACCACTCGTCGTGCGCAGCGTCTTCCTGAAACTCTTCCGCAACACGGCTTTCCCCCTCCCCATTGTCGGCTGCCGCATGTGTCCCTTCCCACCTCGTCCAGGAGCACCAGTAGGAAGAGGTGTGGGCGTGATCGTTGCCGAAGACGTAGGAGATTCCGGTTGCACCGGAGGAAGTGAGAACAGCGTCGCGCGAGTTTTGGGTCCTAGCCGGGTGGAGGGAAGGTTGAGAGCTCCTTCGTCGCGAACAGGAGCTGGACGATTCGATGCGGTTATTGGGCTTGCTGTAGTACTCTTAGATGGAGGGGTTGACGATGAGGGAGATGGAGGCAGCTTGGCGTAGCTTAGTGCAGAGGACGGTGCGAATGTTGGTCCAGCGTATAGACCCTCGAGAAGATTTAGCTCGGGAGGACCTGTCAGAAATATATTGTCTGGTTGGGAGAGCTGAGTTTCTTGTTCAGGTCCTTGTTGAGATCCTTGAGGGAAGGATGGAGATACGGGTGAGGATGGTGCAGAGAGACCGTCAAGACCGAGAGAGGTGATATACGTTGCAAGAGGGCTGGAGGAGGTTAAAGAAAGCGGTGTATCTCGGAGTGTGGCGGAGAGTGTGAGGCAAAGCAAGGGTGAAGGGAAAGGAAGTCGGAGGAAGGCTAGGGCAACGAGATGGTCTGAGAACCGTAAGAAAAGGATAGACTAGAAAGTACCCACCAACGTCAAAAACCATTTTGTACACTGCAACCCATACCCTCTCCTTCTTCGACCAAAATAAGTTAAAGCTTTCCGAGGTCTCTTTCTCGCCTGCTTTCCCCTGCATCAAGTCCCCCTTCCTTTCACTCAACCGCTTGTCCTTCTCATCAGCATTCCCTGACACCTTAGCTTTATCTCCATGACCCCAGATTTTCGTAGTCAAAACTACACCCTCCGCCTGCGCATATCTCTCGTCTACCGCCGCTGAAGCTGGCGTTGGATTCGGTGTCGCGGGAGGCAAAATAGACGGATGATGACCTGGCTGTGGAGACAAACGACCAGGGCTTCCCTGAGTGTTGGGTGACAAGGAAAGATTCAAATTACTTGGCTTCTTCAAGCTCACCGAGCGTGGCGGTGCGCTTGCTCTTCCTCCAACTCCGGGGAGCGGCGGTGTAGGTACATTGAACCGTATCGACGCGGAACGTGGCGTGCCAGTTGCTCCGCTCGGATTGGGCGATGTAGCTCGTGCCGGGTCGGGAAAAAGAGCATCTGAAGCCGTTGGGACGGGTGAGATGTAGGATACCTCGAGCGAGACTTGGAGGTGCGCTAGAAATGAGAGAATGCTTCGAGGTGGTTCGGAGTCGTTTGGTGGCTCTGTTTGAGGTTCGTCAGGGATTCGTACTGTGAATAATGATTGTAGATGTTCATCTGCATTTTGTGGGATCATTAGATTGCTCCGTACAATGTCCAATATAAAATATTTTGAAACTGACCAAAGAAAGCCTGCTTTCGATCCAAGCTGCGTAGACGAGGAAGCCAGTCATCCACGTCCCAATCTGGATTGACAGAAGGATTTTCAAGCTCTGACTCTGGCACGACAACATCGAGTTCTGCGCTAGCAAAGAGATCTTCAAACATGATACACCTCTTTGAATGGTGACTCCGAAGGAAATCTCGTGAGATTTACAAGGTCATCGATTTCCAGTAACTCGTTCGCGAATAATTTCGTTATGAAGTGCCCACATCTGTAAGGAGGGCGATACCTTCAGTCGGAGGGCTGGCTGTTCGGGCGGAGATTGAAAACTCTGGGCTCCGCATATTGGCGCCTACTGATCTTCATCCCTATCCACCACATTTTCAGTATGCTAGAGCAATCGCTTCCTCAAGAAATCGTCGAGACAGTGATTGACTGTCTCCACGACGACCTATCGACGATGAAGTCGCTATCTATTGTATCTCGAGCTACATGCCACCGCAGTCAATCTCACATCTTCTCTTCAGTCTGTCTCTTTCACCCAGCGTCGTTGGGCACTTACAGCCAGAGAACCTGTCAGCTCTTCTACGACCTTCTCACCGGGTCTCCACACATAGCACGCTTTGTCCGAAATCTACGCCTCTCCGAAGCTACCCATTCTCCAGGGTCTGGCTGGATTGCGAGGGATGTTACTCTTCCACTAGTCCTTGACATGCTAGTCTATCTGAACTCTCTGTCGGTCGAATTCTCCGTACCCACGGAAAGGTTCACTTGGTCTGCACTTTCTTCGGACCTCCAGGCATCTCTGGCACGCCTGTCGGAACCACACCGCGCTCTTCACACTCTCAAGGTCTCATGTGTTTCCAGAGTCCCTTGCTTACAGAAGCTTTTTCAATTCGTGAACTCGTGCTCTACCTTGAAGAATCTTGATCTTCATCGGGTTGGCAATAGGAACAGTTGGGACGACTTAGAATGGCTCAGGGCTTTCTCCGACATGACATGGGGTCCCCAGCTCGAGTCTTTATCGATATCAGATCGGTTTGGAGTACCAGGCAGTGCTCTTTCGACCTGTGGCCTTCCAATCAATGTCACACGTCTGCGAAATTTTGTGTGCGTCCACGGACACTCAACACCCTCATTTTTTCCACACTTCTGGAATAGCGTGGCTGACACGCTCGAGAATTTGACGATCGCCGAGTTATGGGTCCGCAGTAAGTATCCGCAAAGTCATAGATAAGTCACCTCTCTGATCTTGTGTCAACAAGGTACGATTTCCCCTCTTGCTTCTTTAGTGACACCAGGCACCGGCTCCCTGAGATATCTTCGATCCCTCAGACGACTGACCATTCGCTTTCAACTTGCCCGAGATATTCGGAGTGGGAGTCCTATGATTTTTATCAATAACAGGGATGAGTATGATATCAGCGGCATATATGACTCTCTTAGCCTAGAGACAGTTTTGGTGATATTGGAGATTGAACCTATGTCTTACAGCGTATTTACTCGCGCTTGCTCGTCGCTACAATCGCTGGATGCAGCAATGATGAGAGATTTGCCTCCTCACTCCCCTCTTCTCTTGAGGCAGGTTGCTGTCCGGTATAAGAATCTGCACCCTGGAAGAGATAGAGTTGGAGATGATTCACAGTTGAGAGCGTTTCTCGAAGATTGTTTTCCCAATGTTCTCGCAAAAGGTTGCTTCAAGCTGGACGATATCTAATAAATTCATGGAGTGTGTATACTACACTCAGGATACGTGACAATCCTGTCTCTAATTGAAGACCTTTGACAATGCTGTATCTTGCGGCATGAGTCTTCAATCTCAAATATATTCAGTGAAAGAGTCCCTGTACCACAGTACATACACTACAGATACACCTAAGACAGCTTCTCTTGTACAATAGTCCGACAAAGATAGTTGTTCGTTTCAGCTGAGCAGCACCGGCTCGTTCATTCTCTCCTTGATGCAGGTCTGATCGAGGCCAGAATCTCTTGCAACATACCCTCCAAAGACGTGAATCGGGCCCCAACCCCGTCCTCCAAGGCCTTAAGACGTTCTTCAACTCCAGCCAATTTCATCTCCAAATTCACAAGCCTATTTTCCGTGACCTTTGCTTCCGGAACTTCTTTATTATCAGGGATTCTGATGAGATGATGTTTGAGCTCGTGCCACGGAGCTGGACCATCCCGAAGAGCAGGAGCCCTGCTTGATTCACAATCACCACAAATGTAGGAGTCCGGGGCTACAGGGTATCATAGTGATTCAGTATTTATCACCAAATAATGATTGTCAACGCACAGCAGTATAGACAAGCCCAGCATGGAGCAGAAACCGACTTCCTGCAACAACAACATAATGCCTCGGTATGCTTAGGTTTCTCCGACCCATCACGCTTGCTGTCAGACTTGATACGGTCCGGGGGCGACTCCATGGATCTCAAGAGAGCCTTGACACGGTTCGATACAGCTCGAGCTTGAGGAACAGCATAAGCAAGCTCGCCATCCAAGATGACTTTGTCAACTTTGAGAAGTGGGTGTGAAAACTGGTGATTCCTGTTATCTCTTGAACGAGTGGTGTCACGGTCTCGACAGCTGAGACACAGGTCAAGAGTGTCTGAAAAGTCATCAGAGATACACGTCAGGCATATGAATCGGCTCTTGATGATCTCGCGATTGCAAGCATCACATATGAATCCACTGCGACATTGGAAGGACATTAGAGAATTTGTATACAGAAAACGAGGGCCACCTACAGATGCCATGTATACAAAGACCCGATCATAGAGCTGATGGCGGACTGATAAAAACGAGCGTCTGTAGGATTAATCTTCGCCTGAAGCACTCTCAGTTCCTTGCCCTCGTCATTAGATAGAGGATCAGAAGGTGAGTAGTCTCTCCTATCAACCTCACGGCGCATTGACAGTTCCATGAATCGCTTTCTTTCTGCACCTCTTTCCTTCAGATATGTCCAGGAGAACATCCTACACCGCACTTGTTCCAAGATAGCAGCACAAGCAAATTTCCATCTTTCCCGTGGTGATGTACTCAATGACCCGAACGGCGCATGATATCTCCAGGCAAATGCAGGCGTTCTGTTGAATAGGAAGGTCCGTGGTTTATTTTCACTTCCCTTCAAGTTCGAAATTATATCAAGGAGACTTCCTGTAGATGAATGAACATTGCTTACTTCTGAAGGATTGCCCTCGTTACCGCTTGCGGTTCCCAAATCGCTGCCCTTCTTGGCACCATTTTCACCGTCTTCGCTTCCCGATTTGATATACCCTTCGTACCAACCGCTAGTGAAGGACCCAGACATGATCTCCACATCCGGATCAAATCTGCCTTCACAATCAACACGAAAGTGATCTTCATAGACGAATGTCAGACTCAAGCTATTATCCTTTGCAATGGACCCAGTGACAGTCATTGTTCCTAGAAACCCTTCTGCCACTCCAGAGAGCTTCCCCGTCACAGGGTCAAAATCATTGATCTGAATTTGGTACAAGCCCTCAGACGAGTAAAGCTCTTCCCAATATTGAACCCAAAGATGACCAGCCCAATAGCCTTGCAAGGGGTGAGAACACCGCTCAGAAGAGTTTTTACTCGGTGTGAAGGCGGTATCAGAATATTTGTACACTCTTGATTCTAGGGGGTCCCTGATTCCATATCTCAGAATGTTGAGAGATATTTGAGACTCGTCTATGTCTTCATCCTCTTCGTCATCGCGGTCAGACCACGGGTGAAGTGTACTGTCTCTAGGAACTCTTGGATGATCACCGTACGAGAGTTGCAGCTGGACAAGGCGTGAGCCTCAAGTGGCCAGATGTGTACTAATATACTTACCAAACCAAACGAAAAGTTTCCAAGTTTTTCTCTCACATCAGAAGTTGTCTGCCTAAAGATCGCTATTCTAGGAATCAATACGTGATGCTTTTTCCTCAAACAAGTGAAACATACACCCCAGTCTTTCAATACGGTGGTCCAAAGCATTCAACAAACTTTGAAGTGTCACGCTCATTCCAAGAAATTCTTCGGCATCAAGTACATGTGTTCGAGCCAGGTAAAACACCTTGAGATGCCTCTTCAAAATCAGATAAAGAAGCGGATAAATGAACTGCATGTGTGGGGTCGCATTCAGCATGGAATTATCAAGTGGAAGTCAAGACGACACTTACTCGTTCAATGCGTCCAGGACCAGTGATGAGAGCAACGGTCGCCGCGGTATCAATATCATACTTAATAGAATCAAGATTATCTTCCAGACGCCTCTCTTCCATCTCAGTGTAATCATTCGCGAAGCGTCGGAGCTTTCCGTCACTCAAGATGTTAGAGTGGACCGGTCGAGTAGATCGCAAGAGAAGTTCAATTCGGTGAAAGGTTATATGATAAAGATATTGGTCCATGTTTATGCGGTTCGATGGCAGCATTTTGATGTTATCAGGAAGCTCGCTGCCAATCTCGTAGCCAATTACGCTATACATCCTGCGAATGAGGGCATATATCTTGTTCTTGTACCGATTGATGGTGATGTGCCATCCTGAAGAATTGGTTTAGCAAATGCACCAAAGGATGGCATGAAACTCACCTGCAGCCCAGTAAGCAATCCAAGTTGGTAGGCTGCAAATATGTGAGGTGATGTTCAGTTCTTTCGCTGCATGTGAACTCACCTCCAACCAGGCGGCTTTGAAACAACAAAGTGATTGACCTCCTTGATACTGATGAACCCAGTCCCATCATCGTCAATTGCCTCCAGAATGGGCTGAACATGAGTAACATTGAGGTACTGCAGTGCCCAGCAATCATTTTGGGGCTTAATTGCTGAAGCCAGTTCGGTATCCACCGTTGACGTAGGAGATATAAGAACGGGTGAGGGAGGATTTGAAGAGCCCGGAGCATCTACCACGGAAACTCCAGCGCCAACAGTTTCCGTGGTGAGTATGTCATTATAGTGGTCTTGAAGAGCAAGCACGAAATGACGTGCCTTTACGCTGCCCTTCCACCCCTATGGTGATATGGTGAATAATTAACAAACAAATATCATGTGAGAAGCCTCAAACAACAATACCATGTCCTTCCAGACCTGTTGCATATCCTAAGAAATATCAGATAGTATTACTAACCATGAATCAAAATAGAAACTTACTGAATCATGTATTCTATCGTGAGCTCCTGATTTAAGAACGGAAATGATGTGTTCTCCTTCTTCATGTAAAGAATCTTGGAACATGTCCTTGATCTGCTTGTTTTGTATTTCAAGCTTACGCTCGAATAGGACCATATTTCTCTTTAATGCTTCATCCAAATCCATTGAGTATTCATGCAGAAGCTTCTTCCTCGCAGCAGCAAGGTCCTTTGCCTCATCACCGGATGTATAAGAGGTAATGCCAGAAATACCCTCCCCACTAATCTCAATGAGCTCTCCCAGTAACTGGTCGTTCTCGAGACAAGCTTTGACTCCGCCCTTCTTCTCAATGAGCTCCTGAGCTTCCCTCTCGCGATGTGAATCCAATTTACGAAGGATCGTTTGCATAGTCTGTTCCATCGAGCGCATCTGAGATGATTGGTCATCAAGTTTAGCGTTTGCCGCGTCAACACCGAGAGCGGTGTGAACGCTAAGAGCAAATTTGAGGTCCTTGCGGTGTTGAATGAATCGGTCCCCATAAGCGGCCAAACGCGCTTCATATTTCATAGCCTTCACCGTTTTGGCTACGAGTTCAAATCAATCACCGGCGGGCATCTTATCTTCAGATGATTCAACATACCGAGAAAACCCTTCTTCAGATAGTGGTCGCATTCAGACCCCGTCTCTTTAATGTCCTTTGCAATTGTCTCCAATAGAGCGGACATACGATCCTGAATTGTAGTTCCATCAGGGCCCTTTTGCTCTGGATCTTTCATATGACGAAGACTGCATAGCATTTGAGCTGGAAAAAGACTGGGAGAAATGAATATGAACTCACTCGAATAACACAGTCATCGTCTCTTGCATCTGAATTTTGAGTGCAATAACCTTCTTGTTATTTTGCCTCCTCGTTAAATCCAAGGAAATAACCAGCTTGAAAGCAGTCACGGCCACTAGAAGATGAGACAATGAGTCGCCTTCAAATCACACTTTGATTCACATACCTCCGATAAACGGATGGAGTTGACCAAGTGCATCCAGCCCTTTGATCACAATTTGTGAATTCTCTACGAACGAGGATATCGCTGAATCAATTGCCCTCGTGTCCGTCAAATTCGCTAGACCTGACCCGGCTGCAGTTATAGCAGCCTGATTAGCTGTGTAGAATGAGTTTATAGAGTCATAGGCTGATTTTGATCTCGTTCCTCCATCGATAACCTTGTCAACTAGGAAACGGAAGCTCTAAGTCCTGATACGGGTGCAAATAATGACTGAATCATACGCAAATTATCCACCCTTTGCTGCCCTTTGGACAACTCCGCATTTTGGAAGGTAGCATTGACCTTGTAAGCGGAGTCTATTGATTTTTGCAGATCCTCTTCACCAGCATCCTCCGGACCGCCAGTAAGCGTGATATTAATTCTCGGGAGCGGTTTGTCAAAATTCGCCATTACAGGAACCACAAATCAAGAATCTGTGGTCCTCCAGTTGCTGAGGGACGTTTTGAGTATCGATCGGCGGATGGGGTGAAGATTTAAGGAAGATTTGCGCGTCTATTTCATATGCCACATAAGCGATGATGCGATGATGTGTTGGTGAACGAGGAGATCGGAGAGATCATTTGTTTCAGGTCTTTTAGCGCGCGCTCGATGCCTGATAGAAAGATTGCTATCAACATGAGCTTCACAGAGGAGGTATACTGATACGTCAAAATTTGTATCAGGATCCGTTCGCACCTGTTCACACTCTCAGCTTAAAAGGAAGCTACGGGCCAGGTGGTTCAAATATAGAGGTGTCAAGGCTCAAGACTAACTCGAAACTTGGGGAAAGGACCTGAGTGAAATAACTCGAATTTAATGGGCGCACCAAGTGGTCATGACTACCAATTAGAATAAGCGCTGCTGTACAAAATGTTCAATAAAATGATCTCCCTCGCAGAGCGATGGACATGAATACCTTACATAAAATGTAATTGTGCCCGGAGTTAGAAGCACTGGGTATCCCCTAGTCGGGCGCGCTGCGGAGAAACAAGAATTTGGGGTAGGTAGGTAGGTAGATTAACCAAAGTAGCCAAACGGAGGTCGTGGTCAGAAGACTGAAGAAACGGTCCCAGGCCGCGGCGTATGATCCAACGACTTCCCACGGGTTCAAGCATTTCCTCAACGAAATCTATGAGCAAGGCTATGCCAGAGGATATGATTGAATGCGCATGTTTCAACAATACAATACCATATCATACTCAAAGTCCTTTCCTCAAACGTGCGGATCGCGTGGTGACTAGTGTGTTGCGACAGCGACGACGCAACCGTCAGTCATGCTCCCACCAGTCCCCAGCTCGGGCTCTTCTCCCAGTCCTGGTTCAGGACTCATCTTAAAGCCCATGTCGTCTACTGTCAGTATCGACTGAGTCTGGAGACGAGGGCTCGTAAGTGTACTTCCCATAATCCGCCCCTTCCTCCTGCTGGTGACGCCAATCGCGCGCTTCAATCGACTTTCAGTGGTATTCTGCGCAGTGATACGTCTCTGGAGTAGGAGCACTCTAAGGAGTAGGTGGAACGCATGGTGAGGGTTGGCGGTGGCCTCTGCCTGGATTGACGGCTTTTGGGAAGGAAGAAACAGGGATGAAACGAACAAAATACGTTCATGAAAAGAAAAAGAACGTGCAGAGGATGATATAAGGGTGAGCATGAGCAAACGTAATAGTATCGTTGGTAGTGGAAGACTCACCTCGACGTGCGATTCCAACGAACGAAGCTGCCTCGTTTGGAGCAACAACGATAGGTATAGAATCATCAACAAAATCTTTGCGAAGCCACGGAATCGTTGAGGAGGACATCAGGAAGTTCAGAGCGCGAGAGACGAAGTCACAAAGTAGTGTTTGCCGATGGTATTATGACGGTTATGACATCTGCAGAGCGTCAGCCATGCGTTGACAAAAGAAAGAGTTCCACCAACAGGCTTTCAACGTTCCGGAATCAAAGCAGGAAAGGGCTTGTTGGCCCTCCAATTTGTATGCAGTTCTTTTGGTTGTTGTAGACATGGGAGTCACCAAACCTATTGCATACGCCGAGGTAATGAAGCTACTCCTGCCAGTTTAGTTGGATCCTATCGGGTCAGAATCTGTAAGCCTAAACTGGCAGGAAAAGACTCCCCCACCTCAATAGATGCAATACTTGGAGACGTCGCTGAGTTACAGTAGGTGGCATGAAACATTGAAAGTTGATTGGAACTAATCTGCCGGCGCTAGGTGACAAATTGCACGTGACTATAGCGCCCAGACGTTTCGCATCCACGCGGTTATTACGAGTTCGGAATTTATGTAGAACTCGTTCTTTCCCTGGACACTTTCTGCCAAAATCCATTCCCGTTAAGCGTGAACCCGCTGATTGCCGGTCGGCCGGCAAACAGGTCACGTGCCTTTGTCTCTCACGGGTTTTTTGCAGCTTGTATTCCCGTTAACTGTGAACTCTGAGTCAGCGCTTTCTCGTCAGTGCTTCTCGTCTTTGTAATATCTCGTCGCTTTGTTTATTGTTTGTTGCAGTGTCTTATTATCTCTTTTCCGTGAATTGCTCTTATTATGTTCTACATTCTATGACATTCCGTCCTCTTTTCTTCATTTAGGTCTGTGGTTATATCACCCTTCATTTCGTTACGAGTATTATGTGCATAAAATATCGCTGTTTCTACTCCCTGTGTTCGCTCATGTTCATCCTACTCAGCTAACTTGTTAAGGCAAGGCGGGAGGTCTGTATGCACTGCAATATATGTACATCTAAGTTATCTAGAGCGAGTCAGCATAAATTGGCGGATATTTGTAATAACAGGAAACCTACTACTAAACCATATTCCCACTCGATAATCGAACTCGTACCTGCCTGGGCTCCGCCCAGGCTAACTTTCAAGTTAAGGAGGGAAAGGGAAAAGCCAGAGTGGATGATATTTGGCCTGAGGAGGTTAGTTGGGGGCTGAAGCTAGGGTTTGTCGTTACGAGCTGAAAAAACTAGCCTTCAGAATTAATTTTGTCCTAATATCCTTCACACGGTATGTCCTCATCGTCTCTGCACTCCCCGGTGTAATCAAAGAAACCGCAGCCATAGGAACATTCATCGTTGTATGGATCGTTATAGGTCTCAGAATGGGGTCGTTGATTGCTGAGCAGCATAAACGTACAAAGCTGTTTATAAATTATTAGGACTATGGGAAGGGGGAGAGGGCTGCAGTGGATCCTGCGTTAACGATTTCGAGGATATATGTGGTAAGTTGCGAGTTGAATTGCAAGGCTATGGAGTGTTATCTAATGCATTTATTAGTACTTTTATCTATTCATCAACGTCGGAGCCTTACCCTATATTATTATATCTAGGACGTAGGCTTCTGGCTCGCCTACGCCCTCCCAGCCCTAGTATACCTCCTCTGCCCTCTAATCCTCTATATCGGCTGAACATAATACATTTGTAAACTCTCCACCGGCTCCGTTCTAGCCACCACTCACCGCTTATGGACCTATATGATGAAGAGGTGGTGGAGCTGGAATTTGAGGAAGATGTATACGAGTCTGACTTGGGAGGACTTTAGGGGTAAGCCGAGTAGGGTTCAAGAGAGGTTGAGGAGGGAGGGAGAGGTTTGATGATGGGTGAGGCTAGGAGGGGGTTGAAACGTTGACAACGTTGAAGGCTTGTGTGGTCTTTTGTTCAAGATTTCTGCTTTATCATAAGTTTTGTTTAGTCCATCTATCTATCTATCTTTCATTCCGTTTCGTTTGTTTGTTCGTGAGGTGGGAATTGGCAGCTGATCACACATGCCCACACCTTGCATTTGGATATGTAGGGCTTTCATACATGGTACAACCAACTCAATGGCAAACCTCGTCTCACAAGCCACTACAATGTCCGAATCAACGCATGGTCTTACCCACCATCGAAGCTTGATTGAGATCCTGCATCATCTCGTCTTGTTGGAATTGACAGAACTGAATAGCCTGCATGATGTAAAGATAACGTCCAGGCTGTGACGAGTGAGTGAGTGAATCTTTCAACGATTGACCGAATCTTTGACAGATAATCAATATTCTCTTTCACCCAGCTTTTATTAGCGGCATCTGAGACTCATATCAACAAAATCATTCCCGTTTCTAAATCAAGGAGTCTCGATCCTAGGTACCGCCTTCCCTTCCTCTTCCCTCTTCTTCACCTCGTCCCCACCTACACCGCTCCTCACAATATAATCTTCATCCAACAATCTCTCCCTCCGGGCTTATCTACAGGCATGGGTTCTGCGAATAGACAATCAGGTGCTCTGGGGATGGGTCAACAACCTTCAATGGCGTTGACGATGTTTTATCAAAGCTACTGTAAGTCCTTGTACACGTACCCTGTTTGCTATTACTCATCCCTACCCCACCCCATCCCATCCAACCAACAGCTTCTAAACCTCACCCTCCTCTTCTCACAATCCACTGCCACCGTCTTCTTTGGCGACCTAGTCTCTTCACTCCCACAAGACTCAGATGTAACACATGTCATGCTTGATGAAATGCCAGGTCATCATGTCGTATAGAAGAGATGGGAGTTTATTTGGGGGGTATGTGGCGGACTTGAACCGAGAGGCCAGGGGAGAGGGATATGCCTATTGGTACTTCAGAGTGCACGAGTTTGTCAGTTACTGAGACTCAGACTCATTCGTTCGCGTTCTGGATGTAGTTTGTGTTTTTTTTTGTTGATGAATGGAATGTCATGGTATACCCTTGCTCGATGCTCCGGATCCTCATCATGACTCATAGTTCCCGGGTGGCAAACAATTCAAAAATATGCAGACAACAATTGAGGAACTGGATGTTACTTGCCCTGACAATGTGTGTTATAACCACCTAAATTGGTTTCGTCTTTAGCTATACTTATACCACATTAATCTGATAGCCCAGCTGAGGTATGTGTAACAGATGAAGTCGTGCAAGTTCAATTCAGCGGTAAGTGTCTGAGTCCAAGTCATCTACTTACCTCTTACCTCTTCTCTTGCTCTTCTCTTGCTGCTTACAGGCCTTAGGTACACCAATTTGCCAAATCAATGACATCACAACCACTGGGAGTCTCATCAGTATGAATGGTACGGCAGCTATCAAAGTAGATCAAGGGTTTACTTCTGATTCTACTCTTACCATGAG